>JAXIVJ010006908.1:2500-20000 GCA_036785665.1 Chirona hameri
AACGCTGTCCGGCCGCCGTTCTCATGGCCGGCGGGCGCAGGTACTGGTCCTGTCGCGTGACACGCTCACAGGGCCGCGCATCAGCGTAGGTGCGGAATAAATGGGCGAGGTCCGCAGGCTCACCCAGCACATATGCTTTATGAGCAACAATCGCCGTCTGGTAATCGCACATCTGGCGAGGCGCGAGGAGGTTCAGGTCATCCCGCGCACGAGACACATGATCATACTTTCTGAGTCCAGCAACGACCCTGGTTGCAAAATTCACAACTTGCATCAGTCTGTTGTTGTTAGCAGCCGAACCATTGCCATATACAGAGATACAGTATCTCAACTATTTATATCAACTAAACAAAAAACTATTTATGGATGTTGTCCCAGGCTAGTTAAACATACACTAAAATGGGTTTCTCACTAGATTTCAGCCACTGTATATTTTGCAGCCTTTGGGATAAAACTTGCTGAAAGGGGAGGGGGATCGTACCAACATAGTCACATAGGTCACATAGGTATCGGACGCTGCACTGGCGAGGGTTAAGTACTAGACTGTACGATTTTGAATTGTTTGCCTTCATACAAATATAATTGATGAGATGTACAACTGAATCTTTGAAATACACCACATCCCTGTGATTTAACATGGTCAAGTTATGGGTGATACATAGTTGAAAATACAGCCAATCATCATCTGTTCACTTATTCTTGTTTTCCTGTGGTGTGTTGTTTTTGGTTGTCCATGGCAGTTCAAGAAAATAGCTGTTCTTGGTGTTTCAGTGGTGGCATTACATAGTGGTTAATGATGTGTAGTGTATATAATTTTGCGCTATGTTTAACCTGCGCACTGCAGGGGGGGGGGTGATTTCCGCCCCCCCCCCCCTCAGGCTTTTTGTAGATAGCGAAAAAACGGCCGTGCGCAGCGCCACCGGGTTTTGGCATACCTGTTAGGACATCAATTGCACACACTTCGAAGAAAACAAATAACCTCGGGTCATCTCAGGCAGGTCACTAGGACCAGGTCAAGTGACCCCACCTCCAACAATGTTTGCAGTTGTGCTAAAGCCAGATTTTCTCACCGATCAGTTTGAAACTTACAGGATGTAATGAGGGCATAAGTACTTACAATTCGCTTGCCTCGGAATTTTGATATCGGTGACCTAAGGTCAGGTCAATTTCATAACCTCCCCATAACAAGTCAATGGGGAAATATACAAATGCTTCCTATTTCAAGGATATGCATGATATTAGTCCAATTACTTCTTGATCATGTTATTATAGGATATTCTTAATGATCCAAGTGTAAGTTTTGTTAAGTGACCCCTATAAGGTCATTTGAGGTCATGCGAGGTCACCATCACTTTTTTGTCAATAATTCCCGACATAATGCAGATAGAGAAGTAAAACAGCAATGTGTTTGTCTCGTCGAGACACTTCTTCTCATATGCAACATTCCCTACTTGGGTCACCACTTGACTTTGACCTGAGGTCAAATTTTCTACTTGATTTAACAAGGTTACCATGTATATAATTCAAAGAGCCTTGACGAGATAAACAGAATGGCGTGCACAGGTGTTCGTTATCTTTATTGAGTAAAAAGTTAATAGCGAAAAAGATTTGGCAAAAAACAGCATTTTCCCCCTTTTTTACCTCTGGAGCCTCAAATATTGACCTGAAATCAAATCTGAGGACACCTTTTCCATTGCAAATTTTAATGGCTGGCGTTTGCTTTTTTCCGTTTGTTTCTAATTAGCACAGTTTCCGAGATATGTGGGAATTTCTGGAGCGAAGTCCTAAAACAGGAAAAAAACTGGACAAGTTGACCTTTGATGACCTCTGGTAACCTCTATTTTGACCTGACCTAAAACAATACTATAATACTTTCGATAGAACTTGTATCAAGCTATCACATGCCGTTTTCCGCTTGTCACTACGTAGCGCAGTTTTCGAGATCTCACGGGGGGGGGGGGCGGAAATCAACCCCCCTGCAGTTCGTGATCGGCGCAAACCCCCTGCAGTGCGCGGGTTAACTGATAAAAAGTTATTCGCGGAAACCTGTTTGAACGAAAATGCCATCGTGACATTTGGTGACCTCTGTAGCCTAAACTATTGACCAGAGCTAAAATTTGAGCACACCAATGGTGATTGCATTTTTCATGAGCGTTCTATTGCTTTTTTCCGTTTGTTTCTAGCTATCATAGTTTCCAAAATATTTGGGGGTTTCAGGAGCGAAGTCCTATACTTAGAAAATTTGACCTTTAATGACCTCTGGTGACTTCGATATTGACGAAGCCAAATAATGACCGAAATAGTTTCGATTTTTGAAGAGCTATCGAACGGTGTTTTTGGATTCCGCATACTCTCCAATAGGAGCAGAGTTAGAAGCATGCGACAGAAATTGCCCTAGATTCGACGTGAGCGACAGATCTCGCCATTTATAGGCCGCTGCCGAGGATCATATGCAAAGGTTTTTCCAGCTGACAGTTGTGGTTTCCACTGAGATTGTGACCTCGATTGACCTTTTCAAAGGTCAACCCAGGTCATTGACCTCTGATGACCTCAGATGACTTTTTGTTTAGCTTCTGGCAGTTTCTAGGACATTTTATGACGCTGATTTCAAATTTGGGATCCATTTTACATAATTATATGTTCCACTGGGGTCATGGGCTTTCACAGGTCAACCGAGGTCACTGATCTCAGATGACCTGACCTGACATTTTTGGAATTTGGCAGTTTCTAGGACATTTTGTGACGCTGATTTCAAATTTGGCACCCATTAAGCATTATAATATGCTCATTCACGATTCTAGCTCGATAAAATTCAAATTATCCTCCGCTAATATCTATTTGAGTAGTGTCCGTTTTGCACTCGAAACACAGCAAGGTTTTCGTGTCTGTCCGCGGTTGAATTCACGTGCCTTTGTGAGCATTCCTCCGTCCAGGAGAATCCCCGATAAATATTAATATTTGAGCGGCGTCTGTCGTTCCGAGCTGGGAAAACACAGCCAACAATCTGTGTGTAATTCACGTGCCTTTATGCATAGGGAGCCTCCTTTCCGGAGAAATTCGTTAAATTGCAAATGCGTTCAATATTGCTGCTGTGCTGTGTCGGAGATGGGTTGGTTTAAGTTGGAGATGCAAGTCCAACAAGTCCAACAAGTCTGACAAGTCCAGTCCACAAGTCCGACAAGTCCAACAAGTCCAACAAGCCACACAAGTCCAACCAACAAGTCAAAAAAGTATTAAAAAAAGTTATCCATCTATCAATTAAATATCCATCCATCTATCGGGATGCAATCTATCGGGATTGCGAATCTATGGGATTGCGACGCGGAGCGAGCACAAGGCGCTAGTCTCCTATATATCTATTTGAGTAGTGTCCATTTTGCACTCGAAACACAGCAAGGTTTTTGTGTCTGTCCGCGGTTGAATTCACGTGCCTTTGTGAGCATGGAACCTCCGTCCAGGAGATCCCGGAGAAATATAATTCAGTGGTGTCAAATCCGAGCCGTGGTCCCGCCGGCCGTGTGGTACAGGGACAGGGAGGGGTGTTGGTGGAAGGGGGTCATGCAGGGGGGGGGGGGTGATGGGAGAGGGGAGGAGCAGGGACGAGGGGGGGGGGGGGTACGAACCAACAATGGCCTCGAAACCCACTCAAAAGGCACCGAAATTCCGTCCAGGGTTGCTGCAACTCGGCACGTATCAGTAGCTGCACATACCGCACCGCAGGGGCGGATCCAGGGGGTGGCCGCAGCGGTCGCGGCCCCCGCCCCCTCCCCCGCCAGAAGGGCGCCCCACGGGCTGTCTGTCGCCGGGCGCCGCCAGGCGCCCGGCGATAGACAGCCCGTGAGCACGCAGCGCCCCAATGGACCGTTTGGACGCCCTTTTGGACGCCCTGTTGAAACTAACTTACCGAGTATCAGGTCATACAGGTCATGACCTGGTCCTTTTGACCTGAGGCACCCTTCCGGCCAGTGACGGCGCCCTTTCGACCATTGACGGCGCCCTTTCGGCCATTGCCGGCGCCCTTCCGGCCAGAGACTGCGCCCTTTCGGCCATTGACGGCGCCCTTTCGGTCAGTGACGGCGCCCTTTCTTTGGAAGGCGCCCCTAAATTGGCCTGCGGCCACCCCTCCTAAAATATCCTGAATCCGCCCTTGCCGCACCGGCGTCATGACGTCACTTGATGGCCAGGTTGCCTCCGTCCCGGAGATCCCGGGGAAAAATGAATATTTGAGCGGCGTGTCTGTTCGCGGTTGTTCCAAAGCAAGGTTACTATAACAAAAGGTTAGGCAGCGCATACGTCACTAATTCTGAAGCTGTATGACTGTACTAAAGCTGTATGACCAATACTTTATAACTGGGACTATATGACCAAACTGACCCGGTTTTGGAATCAGCACATCTCCACCAATCCATAAAGGTAAGGCAAGCCAACATTTTCCCAGTAGGATCTTCATGGGGCCATCCCCCAAACACCGATTTCCCCGTTGGCTCATGCGTTGAAGGCCACGGTTCATGACTTTAGTGACGTCATTACTTAGGAATGTCAAACATTTGGTGGGGGCTGGTTCCAAAGTGTTCCAAAGTGTTCCAAAAAGTTACAAAGTGAATCACGTGCCTTTGTGAACATGGAACCTCCATCCCGCATATCCCGGAGAAATATTGATATTTGTCAGTGCCAGTATTCCCACGCTGGATAAATGCAAATGCAAATGCAGCCAACAATCTGTGTGTAATTCACGTGCCTTTATGCATAGCGAACCTCCATTCCGGAGAAATTCGTTCGAAAAATCGAGAAACCCATCGGAGATGGGTTGGTTGGAGTTGGAGATGGGTTGAAGATGGATTTTTGCGATTTGACAGCGAAGCGAGCGCCGAAGGCGCGAGATGACGCACGTGCTAAATGGATTAGCGAGCGCCGAAGGCGTGAGACGTTAAATAACACGAAAGTCAAACAAGTCCGAGTCCGGCAAGCCTCGCAAGCCCCGCAAGCCCCGCAAGCACGGCAAGCCCAGCAAGTCCGGCAAGTCCAGCAAGTCCAGCAAGTCCAGCAAGTCCAGCAAGTCCCGCCAGTCCCGCCAGCCCCGCAAGCCCAGCAAGCCCCGTAAGCCCAGCAAGTCCAGCAAGTCCCGCAAGCCCATCAAGCCCCGCAAGCTCAGCAAGTCCGACAAGTCCCAACAAGCCAAAACAGTCCTTTATACAAATCTCCATCCATCTACCGGGATTGCGAATATATGGGATTGCGACGCAGAGCGAGCACAAGGCGCTAGTACGCATTTACAATTTGTATGACTTTTGGGACATTTACATGACCTCAGAGGTCACATAATGACCCAATACCTTAACGTCGGGTATCAGCGGGTTCCTGTCGTCACAATCAACACGCTCGTTTTTTTTAATTGAAGCTCTTGCTCAATTAGGGGCGAAACGCTAAGGGGGGTCGTAACCCCCCCCCCCCCCTCCCCCCACCTCCCGAACACGTAGTGATTTTGCCCTACCCGGGCGAGGGTTAATGAGTTCAAGGGCAAAGCGATGTCTTTATCCGATAACTCACCTGACTCGACCATCAAATCATTTGACGCACATTCACTGTTTTTTTTTGTTATCGTTTATCGTGAATCGCTCAAGTGTGATGGGATTGGGAAGATTTTTACCGTTCGTATCCCATTCGCTGTGCTTTTACTGAGTGTCCTTGTGCTGACCAATGTACTGACGCGGCGTTAGAATAGTCACACTCTGTAGTTCGCCGAGCATCGCCATAAAATAAACATTGATATGTCAGTTGTGATGCCAGATCTCCACCGACTGAAACTTTTCAAAACTTCAGAATGGTTCAGAAATATTCTGTGGCGTGTGACACTGTTGGCCGCAATGGACTCGCCTAAGACGGCCCAACCCGGCGGCCAGCCTGTGCGGCTTGGCTTTGTCCATGTGCGTGCGGCACGCGGGTCGGAAGCGGTGGCGAATCGATGCTGGCACATCACTGTGCATGCGCAGACAGACCTGTGGTCCATGACGCTGCCAGATTTAGTAACTAGTATGACGGTATGCTAAACTACATGAATGGAATCTAGACGCATGTGTTCTTTAAAGACGACCAATTTTGTATCATAAACTTGTTATGAGCTCAACACATGTTTCCATAACTATTTAATAGTGATAATATCGCCTAAATCAGTAATTAATTTCTTGGAATGTATAGTATACTAAGACTTGTACACCAAAACTTCTCAGAAACTTTTCAGAAACTTTTTAGAATCTTTTCAGCGCAATAATCCTTCGTGAAAACGTCTATTATAATTTCTAACAAGAATAATATTGTACAATGCCAACTAAATAATATCATGTAGAGAACAGTGCGAAATGGCGTTTTTAGTTTCTACACCTGATATGATGGCGCCTCACCTGTTTTGCCTCTTTTCGAACGCGCCTGCTGCGTTGTCGGCGGCAGCAAGAGGGCAGCAAGTGCCGGCTGGGTGAAGGTGACCGAGACCGGTCCGGGCTGCCTACTGGCCGCTGAGGCTGACCATTGAACGGAACGTCTGTCACGAATTTACGATCCTGCCGGCAGAGACAAGACAGCACAAACCCGTCACACACTACAGAGATAGGACAGCACACATACCGTCACACGACAGAGATAGGACAGCACACACATCCGTCACACACGACAGAGATAGGACAGCACATACACCGTCACACACGACAGAAATAGGACATCACACACCCGTCACACACGACAGAGATAGGACAGCACACACCCGTCACATACGACAGAGATAGGACAGCACACACACACACCGTCACACACGACAGAGATAGGACAGCACACACACCGTCACACGACAGAGATACAGAGACAGGACAACAGCACACACCCGTCACACACAACAAAGATAGGACAACACACACACACACACACACACACACACACACACACACACACACACACACACACACACACACACACACACACACACACACACACACACACACACACACACACACACACACACACACACACACACACACACACACACACACACACACACACACACACACACACACACACACACACACACACACACACACACACACACACACACACACACACACACACACACACACACACACACACACACACACACACACACACACACACACACACACACACACACACACACACACACACACACACACACACACACACACACACACACACACACACACACACACACACACACACACACACACACACACACACACACACACACACACACACACACACACACACACACACACACACACACACACACACACACACACACACACACACACACACACACACACACACACACACACACACACACACACACACACACACACACACACACACACACACACACACACACACACACACACACACACACACACACACACACACACACACACACACACACACACACACACACACACACACACACACACACACACACACACACACACACACACACACACACACACACACACACACACACACACACACACACACACACACACACACACATACACACACGGTCACACAACATAGATAGGGCAGCACACAGACCGTCACACACGACCGAGACAGTACAGCACACACACAATCAGACACCGCAGAGATAGGGCAACTGTCCAGCTGTGAGCGTCTCCGCGTGCGGACGCGCCAGCTCTTGCGTGGCTCTTCTTCCCCCGAGCCCCATTGTGCCTTGTCCGGCTGTGTGCGAGTGACTAAGTGATTGTCCGAGTGTAAGGACTGAGTGTCCGTGACAACAGTGCAGTGGAGACTGGCACGTAACTTTTGGTATTAGCAACTCAGTGCCGGACGGTTGTTCATTGCGCACGATTTCATCAACAAGTCTGGACTGCTGCTGCTGTGATCCCCGGATGGCTGGACTTCTGCTGCTGTGATCCCCGGATGGCTGGACTTCTGCTGCTGTGATCCCCGGATGGCTGGACTTCTGCTGCTGTGATCCCCGGATGACTGGACTTCTGCTGCTGTGAACCCCGGATGGCTGGACTTCTGCTGCTGTGAACCCCGGATGGCTGGACTTCTGCTGCTGTGATCCCCGGATGGCTGGACTTCTGCTGCTGTGATCCCCAGCTGACTGGACTTCTGCTGCTGAGATCCCCGGATGACTGGACTTCTGCTGCTGTGATCCCCGGATGGCTGGACTTCTGCTGCTGTGATCCCCGGCTGGCTGGACTTCTGCCACTGTGAACTGCTGCACCCGGAAGGCCAGCGCGCCGCTGGCCTTCCGGGTGCGCTGTCCACAGCTTTTGGAGTGCCGCCCTGTCCGGTTTGTAGTACGTGACGGCCCGGGATCGGTCACCGATCGACGGCTATGTATGACGGCCCGGCTATATCATCGGTCGCCGATCGACGGCTATATATGACGGCCCGGCATCGGTCACCGATCGACGGCTATATATGACGGCCCGGCATCGGTCACCGATCGACGGCTATATATGACGGCCTGGCTATATCATCGGTCACCGATCGACGGCTATATATGACGGCCTGGCTATATCATCGGTCACCGATCGACGGCTATATATGACGGCCCGGCATCGGTCACCCCCGGCATCGGTCACCGATCGACGGCGATATATGACGGTCCGGCTATATCATCGGTCACCGATCGACGGCTATATATGACGGCCTGGCTATATCATCGGTCACCGATTGACGGCTATATATGACGACCCGGCATCGGTCACCGATCGACGGCTATATATGACGGCCTGGCTATATCATCGGTCACCGATCGACGGCTATATATGACGGCCCGGCATCGGTCACCGATCGACGGCGATATATGACGGCCTGGCTATATCATCGGTCACCGATCGACGGCTATATATGACGGCCCGGCATCGGTCACCGATCGACGGCGATATATGACGGTCCGGCTATATCATCGGTCACCGATCGACGGCTATATATGACGGCCCGGCATCGGTCACCGATCGACGGCGATATATGACGGTCCGGCTATATCATCGGTCACCGATCGACGGCTATATATGACGGCCTGGCTATATCATCGGTCACCGATTGACGGCTATATATGACGACCCGGCATCGGTCACCGATCGACGGCTATATATGACGGCCTGGCTATATCATCATCGGTCACCGATCGATTCGCCATGCATCGAGACATTGCTCGGTATGTCGTGTTTGTGACGATAGTGCGCCTGGTATCACCATCGCTGCGTGTCCAGCGCTGTGCCCATGGACGCGTTACCAGCCGCCATCCACCCAAGCCAGACCTGCAATGCATTACCCTGCGCAATGCAGTGACCAGTGACAGTGACCCTCCGCAATGCAGTGACCAGTGACAGTGACCCTCCGCAATGCAGTGACCAGTGACAGTGACCCTGCGCAATGCAGTGACCAGTGACAGTGACCCTCCGCAATGCAGTGACCAGTGACAGTGACCCTGCGCAATGCAGTGACCAGTGACAGTGACCCTCCGCAATGCAGTGACCAGTGACAGTGACCCTGCGCAATGCAGTGACCAGTGACAGTGACCCTCCGCAATGCAGTGACCAGTGACAGTGACCCTGCGCAATGCAGTGACCAGTGACAGTGACCCTCCGCAATGCAGTGACCAGTGACAGTGACCCTCCGCAATGCAGTGACCAGTGACAGTGACCCTCCGCAATACAGTGGTACCCTCCGCAGGATGCGACGCTTCTCTACCGCGACGCTTTGTCTCGTTGGACGCCCCGACCGATGACCTCCATCCGCCTGAGATCACCTGATCGTGACGTCACGCCGACCCTCGGTCGGCCGCCCTGGTCCCGAGTCACTGCAGAGGAATGTGACCTTGATCGGGCGATTTGCACCCCTGCGCCCACGGTGCGGGATTCCTAGCGCCTGAGTTCACCTGATTGTGACGTCACGCCGACCTTCGGTCGGCCGCCCCGGTCCCGGGTCGCTGCGGCTAGCCAAACCCTGCCCTCCGCGGCCGGCCGGGTCGGTGCCGCTGCTGGGGTGCGAGAGCGCGGCTCTGACCGGACTGACAGCGCCGCGGCGCCTCGGGCGAGTCTAGGGCGGTCGACTCACCGTGGCAGGCGCTCCGCTCCTACCGCCGCCGAAGGCGCTGGGGTACGACGACCGGGTGCAGGGACATCAAGATATGTGCTTTGGACATTCAGTCTCTTAGGCCAAAAACCGTGTAACTGTGTTCGGAAATGGATCGTTTCAACCATGATTTTGTTGTGCTCGCCGAAACGTGGCTAAACCCGTGTACACCCAGCCGACTATTGAGCTTCCCGGGCTATGTCATTAGGCGCGCTGATCGTCCTTGGCCTCCTAAAGGCTATGGTGGCGTGGCTGTCATCTATCGTGATAAGTATGAGTGTGAACCTATCAAACTTCCAGAAACCGGAAAGGTTGCGTCAAAACTTGAGTCGCTCCTGTTGCGCCTGTTCAAATGGGATAATAACCGTGTCATATTGTAGCCTCGCTCTATAGACCTCCGCGACACACTGCAGCAGCCCTCGAGGCTGACTTTAACACTCTTGAACAACAGTATCAACATGTGCTCCTAAATTTTCCTGACTGTCCGATCGTTATCGCGGGCGATTAAACTGTGATTTGTTGTCGACCTCGTTTCCTTCCAAGGCATGTTTACTTGAATACCTTGACAAGTACTCACTCAGTCAGGTCATTGCTGTTCCGACTTATTCATCTGCTCTCTGTTGGATGTCATTATCTCAAACCGTGACATTGTTCGTGGTGCTACCCGTTTTTGCCATTTTAGTCCGCACTATTTTACTCGTGCCTGCTGCCTTTGCCTCGCCCGCCTTTTAAGCAACGTGTTATTTAGTGCCGGTCTTTAACCCGGCAGTCACTCTGGGGTATATTCTGTACACACGACTCACTGGGGGGGGGGGGGGGGGGGGGGGGGGTTAGCCACCCCTGGTATCTTCAGAACCAGTGATTGCAGCGGGACGCGGAAGGCTCCATTCGAAACGCTCATGAGATAAACCTAACACAAACTTACAAATTTCAAATTAAGGTCACATGTCAGGTCACGGTCAAGTCAAACGTCAAAATCGAGGTATTTGAGATTATGGACTTGCCATCCATGGCCTTTGATTGCGCCTATAATCACCCAAAGTGCTGTCAAAGGTATGATACATATCCCACATGAGCTAAAGTGAGATTGTTGGAAAAGATCAAGGTCAAGGTCAGGTCACAAAAGGTCACTACACACAAAATATCTACGAAAGTCATGCAGCACATGTTTTATGTATGCTTTTACGCGTATAATTCGATAGTGGTAGTCATTTTACCACCTGACTTCATTTACGTGAAGTTAGTGTCAAGTTCAGGTCAAGTTCAGGTCACTGAGGTCAAAATTTGAAATTAATAAATCGAAATGAAAAAGCATGTTTATATATCAGTTTTATCTTTAAAAAAAACAGTGCTGGCGCTTTATTTTATAATATATATATATTTTTTTAATATATATTTTATATCCGGTCAAAAAAAACATATATATATTTATACATATATATTTGTCTGTATCCGGTCCAAAAAAAGCAAAAAAAACGCAATTTCAAAATATGACGTCATGACTTACCCATACTTAATATGCCATGAAAGTAAAAAAATATTATATCATTTTGAAATTTGGTATGGTAGTTGCTCATATGTCGTTATCTGACATATATTCCGTTTTTTTTCAATATCTATGAAAAATTTGATTTTGTGAGCATTTTTTCAAAAAAAGTTGTTTTTTTTTTTAAATACATTTTTGGGGTAAAAAACCAAATTTTCGAAAGTTCGAGATAGCTGGTTTGTAGCCCTTGCAATTTTCTACCTTTGAACGTTTTTGATTGCCTTTGGCTTCAAATGCGGCATTTGTACGGTCTGGCAAAGTTTAGCCGATTTCGGTGTCAAAATCGTGTTTAGTGACGTCACTAAATTCACTATATCTCGAAAAATTTATGATTTTTTCTCAATTGTTTCTCAAAAGGTGTAAAAATGATGCCCGGAAAGGTACTGAAAGTTTGGCGTTGATATCTGCATTGGTTATTGAGATATTCATAATATTCCTAAGGGGGGGGGGGGCTAAAAAAGCCCCCCCCCCCCAGTGACTCGCGGGTTAAGCGATTCGACCTGCTAAGTTTCGAAACTGTACTGTTTGCCGCCAACTGGTCCGCCGTGTACTCGTCGCCGACTTTCTCCGATGCTTGGTCTGCATTCCTTGCGCCTTCATTCCGACTGTTCAGTGTCACGCGCCTATCAAATCCATTACCCTTCGGAATCCCACGGCTCCACCGATATCCGACGAGACCAAACTCCTTCTGCGTCGCTCAGTGACCCTGAAAGTGCATGGCAATGGCTCTGTAGAATACCGCTCTGTTAACAATCTGGCGCGTTCGGCCTTTCGTGCAGAAAAGAAACTGCATTTTAGCAAGCGCATAGAGAGCAGGGACGTGTGAGCGTCTGGAAGAGCGTCAGAGATATAGTAGTGAGGAGCAAAAGGCCTAACCGACAGGTGCTGCCATCTGCGTCGCCGAAGCCTTAACACGCGCCCTGGAAGGGGGGGGGGCGAAATCCGCCCCCCTCTGGTTTTTCGAGGATAGCGCAAAAACAGCGGCGCGCAACGCCGCCGTTCTTTTGCACACCTGTTCAAATATGAACTTCCCACATTATGTAAAATTCTTGGCCTCGGGTCATCTCAGGTCAGGTCACCATATTAGGTCACGTGATAACCTCAACTCCAAAACCTTAGCAGTAGTATCACAGCCACAGTTTTACGCCGCTAAGTTTCGATCTTGCAGGACTTATAAGGTCATAGATACCAACAATTTGTTTATTTCGGATTTATAATATCGGTGACCTAAGGTCAGGTCAATTTCGTGACCGCCAACACTGTTTTGTCAATAACTATCGACATAATGAAGATAGAGAAGAGAAAATTGTGCCCAATGTGTTTCTCCCGTCGAGACACGTCGCACAATATGCAACATGACCAACTTGGGTCACCACTTGATCTTGACCTGGAGTCCAAATTTATCAGTTGACCTAACCCGGTCATCATGAACATGATTCAAAGCGCCTTGACGAGACAAAGGCAATGGCGTAAACACTATTGCTTTATCTTTATTAGGTACAACGTTATTTGCGAAAAACAGTTTTGCAAAAATATCACCTTTTTAACCTCTGGAGCCTAAACTATTGACCTGAGCTCAAATCGGAGGACACTAATACGATTGCATTTGTCAAGGGCTTTCGATTGCCTTTTTCAGTTTCCTGCTAACTATCATAGTTCCCGAGATATTTGGGGTGTTCGAAGTGAAGTCTTGAAAACTTGAAAATCTGAACCTTGATGACCTCTGGTGACCTTAATATTGACCTCAGAAAAAAAAATGAACGAAATACTTTCGAAAGAGCTTGCCTCGAACTATCTAACGTCGTTTTGCGCTTGTCGCTACGTTGCGTGTTTTTTTTAGATCATAGGGGGGGGGGGCGATATCCGCCCCCCCTCCAGGACGTATAATTATCAGAGGCCCTACAGGGCGCGTGTTAAACGATGTTTTGGTCGGAGTAGGACCAAGGGAAGCGGCAGCACTGGAGATTTCGGCCCGGCTCCCTCACTCCCCACTCGCATACCGAGAGTGGGAGCGTGCACCTTTTCACTTCATCCCATCATCTCCAATCGCTGCATAATATCATGTTCAGCATGTGAAACTCTCCTGCACGCGGCGATGACGGAATTTGCATCCGCATCTTAACATTTGCGTTTAATGGCATTGGCCATGTACTGCTCCACATCATTAACCTATGCATCACCATCTCCGACATTCCTGACCTCTGGACACACTCACTTGTCCACCCGATTTACAAGTCGGGCGATTCCTCAGACCCATCGAACTTCCGTCCCATCTCTATACTTCCGGTTATTTCTAAGATAGTGGAGCGGGCGGTCCAACGCCAGCACACACTACTACCTTTCCGCAAACCACCTGCTCTCTCCTACCCAGCACGGGTTTCATCCGCGGCATTCCACGGAGACGGCTCTTACTTGCATCTCTGATTAAATATTTTCGGCTTTTGACACCGGCAAAATCTCATTTCTCTGTCTCATAGATTTGAGCAAATGCTTTGATGTCATTAATCACGATACACTTCTCAACAAGCGCCAGACTCTCGGCATAAGTACATCTTGGTTTCAAAATTACTTAACTGATCATACTCAGAGTGTTAGCTACACCGGTTCGGACGGCCCACGCAAAATCTCCACACCACGAGCTATCAATCAAGGAGTATTCCAAGGTTCATCCCTCGGCCCTATCCTCTTTTGCGCTTTTGTCAATGTCCTGAGTATTTACGCAGCCGATGCACTCATAGTGCAGTACGCTGATGACACTCAGGTCTTAATCTCAGAACCTAAATCTTGCCTGCCAGCGCTTAGAGGTCGCATGGAGTCTGCCCTCTCTTCTCTTGGCGGCTGTTTTCACAGGGACGGTCTCAAAGTTAACGTAACCAAGTTCGAGCTTCTCACACTCGGTACCAGACAACATTCAAACACGACAGAGATAGGACAGCACACACACCGTCACACGACAGAGACAGGACAGCACACACACCGTCACACGACAGAGATAGGACAGCACACACACCGTCACACGACAGAGATGGGACAGCACACACACCGTCACACGACAGAGATAGGACAGCATACACACCGTCACACGACAGAGATAGGACAGCACACACACACACCGTCACACGACAGAGATAAGACAGCACACACACCATCACACACGACAGAGGTAGGACAGCACTCACACCGTCACACGACATAGATAGGACAGCACACACCCCGTCACACGACAGAGATAGGACAGCACACACACCGTCACACACGACAGAGATAGGACAGCACACACCCGTCACACACGACAGAGATAGGACAGCACACACACCGTCACACGGCAGAGATAGGACAGCACACACACCGTCACACACGACAGAGATAGGACAGCACACACACCGTCACACGAAAGAGACAGGACAGCACACACACCGTCACACGACAGAGATAGGACAGCACACGCACCGTCACACACGACAGAGATAGGACAGCACACACACCGTCACACGGCAGAGATAGGACATCAAAAACACCGTCACATGACAGAGATGGGACAGCACACACACCGTCACACGACAGAGATAGGACAGCACACACACCGTCACACGACATAGATAGGACAGCACACACACCATCACACACGACAGAGATAGGACAGCACTCACACCGTCACACGACAGAGATAGGACAGCACACACACCATCACACACGACAGAGATGGGACAGCACACACACCGTCACACGACAGAGATAGGACAGCACACACACCGTCACACGACAAAGATAGGACAGCACTCACACCGTCACACTACAGAGATAGGACAGGACACACACCGTCACACACGACAGAGATAGGACAGCACACACACCGTCACACAACAGAGATAGGACAGCACAAACCCCGTCACACGACAGAGATAGGACATCACACACACCGTCACACACGACAGAGATAGGACAGCACACACCCGTCATACACTACACAGATAGGACAGCGCACACACCGTCACACACGACATAGATAGGACAGCACACACCCGTCACACACTACACAGATAGGACAGCACACACACCGTCACACACGACAGAGATAGGACATCACACACACCGTCACAAACGACAGAGATAGGACAGCACACACACCGTCACACGACAAAGATAGGACAGACAGCACACACACCGTCACACGACAGAGATAGGACAGCACACACACCGTCACACAACAGAGATAGGACAGCACACACACCGTCACACGACAAAGATAGGACAGCACCCACACCATCACACACGACAGAGATAGGACAGCACTCACACCGTCACACAACAGAGATAGGACATCACACATACACACACCGTCACACACGACATAGATAGGAAAGCACACACACCATCGCACACGACAGAGATAGGACAGCACACACCCGTCACACGACAGAGATAGGACATCACACACACTGTCACACAACAGAGATAGGACAGCACATACACTGTCACACAACAGAGATAGGACATCACAAACACTGTCACACAACAGAGATAGGACAGCACACACACCGTCACACACGACAGAGATAGGACATCACAAACACTGTCACACAACAGAGATAGGACAGCACACACACCGTCACACACGACAGAGATAGGACAGCACACACCCCGTCACACGACAGAGATAGGACAGCACACACCTCGTCACACGAGAGAGATAGGACATCACACACACCGTCACACGACAGAGATAGGACAGCACACACACCGTCACACACGACAGAGATAGGACATCACAAACACTGTCACACAACAGAGATAGGACAGCACACACACCGTCACACACGACAGAGATAGGACAGCACACACCCCGTCACACGACAACGTGTAACGGGGTGTTACACGTTTGGTCAAACGAGACCAAACGGTATCCGCACCAATTCAGCACGTTAACCCGCGACTTACTGGGGGGGGGCTATTTTTTGTTTCTCCCTCCCGTTATTTTGCAATAACTCCTAAACCAACACCAGTATCGTCACCATACTTGCAGTACTTTATCGCACATCAATTCTACACATGTTGGCCAAAGGACAAAGATGAGGTTATGATACGTCAATCGAGAATGACGTCAGAGTGACGTCATGTTCTTCGGTTTTTGTTGAAAAATAATGGTTGGCGGAAAACGCTGAGAAAAGTACAATCTTTGAGATAAATTAAATTGTCTTAAATACAATTACTGACAATAGAACTCTGATATCAAACTGCAATCTCGGATTTTTGAGTTTTTTTAATTCAAATTTTGAGAAATCCAAAAACATTTTGTTTTTGTTTTTACAAAATTAAAAAAAAAATCCGAATTATCAAAAAAACGGAATATATGTGAACAAGACGTGTTCGGTGAATATGTGTACCAAATTTCAGGTCCATATCTTCAAAATGACTGACTTATGACCTTGAAATGACAAAAATCGACCACCTCTCACAGCATTACTATGCATAAAAAATGAATTTCCGTTTTTGCTTTCCACTTCGATTTATATGGAACAAACAATGTTCGAATGTCATTTTTCGCGTTCTAGACGAAAAGCAAACCCATAAACATGTGTTACAACGCCTAATGACCGTAATCTGCAGTTTGACCTCGTGAACTCGGATGACCTTGACCTGACCCAAGGTCATAAACAGCTTAAAATGATACTTATAAGTGTCAGACACACGAATCATACCGATTTATCGACTGCTTATGCGTTTAATATCGCAATTTTGCGCGACAATTCAATCCATCGAGACCTTTTGACACGGTCAAACATTTTGTACTTGATCTGACCTGTGACGTCATCGGTGACCCCGAGATGA
>JAXIVJ010006908.1:25000-57500 GCA_036785665.1 Chirona hameri
CAGATAGACAGACAGATAGACAGACAGATAGACAGACAGATATACAGACAGATAGACATACAGATAGACAGACAGATAGACAGACAGATAGACAGACAGATAGACAGACAGATAGACAGACAGATAGACAGACAGATAGACAGACAGATAGACAGACAGATAGACAGACAGATAGACAGACAGATAGACAGACAGACAGATAGACAGACATATATACAGACAGATAGACAGACAGATAGACAGACAGATAGACAGACAGATAGACATACAGATAGACAGACAGATAGACAGACAGATAGACAGACAGATAGACAGACAGATAGACAGACATATATAATGACATATAGACAGACAGATAGACAGACAGAAAGACAGACAGATAGACAGACAGATATACAGATAGATAGACAGACATATAGACAGACAGATATACAGACAGATATACAGACAGATATACCAACAGATATACAGACATATAGACAGACAGATAGACAGACAGATAGACAAACATATAGACAGACAGATAGACAGAAAGATAGACAGACAGATGGACGCTTATCAAATAATAATATAGATAGTTGGAGTAATGGATGAAGTAGTTTTCCGAAAACTACCTCGGTTTGCAAATTTTTAACGAATTTGAACGCAACTTGAACGAAATGCACGCAACTTGAACAAAATGAACGCAACTTAAACGAAATGGCTTGTATATTTTTTTTTAAAAATAGTCCGAAGCTTTTGAATGGATAGATTTTTATTCAAAAAGCTTCTCAAAAAGATAGATGGAGGTGTTTCATAAAAAAATGTTAATTTCAAAATAGAAAGTACAAGTAGTACAAATAGTCGGATCACGTGCAAATTTACAAGTATTGTTGGAAATTGTTGGACATTTTGATTTTCAACACGTTACATAGCCTTCACACAACCAATACAAGATGAGAAGTGAAGATACCAGTCTACCCTCCTCGCGCCCGATGGCAAAATACGCCATGTTCCAAATAGCATTAAAGGCATGGATGATCTTCAAATTCAGAAATTTAGGGTGAAATCGAAGTTGAAGTGAAACTTTTCCTATACTTTATATTCAGCACATGACATATGGTCAGAATATCGCAGCTGAGAGGTTCATCCTAAGATTCGTAACCAAAAAGGCTAAAGTTCGACCCCAAACCCATCTGGAACCTGGCTGAAGCTCTGCAAGCAAGTGATATGTCGGCTAACTGCAGGAGTGGTAAAGTGTGCTGTCCTTATGGATAAGGTCGGGGACAAAATGCTCTTTCTCATGAAGAACTCGGGGTCAAAATGCCAGCAAAAATAATTACTATGTCATAATCAGGGGTGGTAAAATGCCCCGTCCTGCTGGACGATGTCGGAGAACAAAATTTGTCTTTTTCTTGCCAGGTTGTCTTTTTTCATCGCAAATGATCCATCAGAGGAGCCACATGCTGTATTTTTGCATGCGTGTGCTTTTTACATCGAGTCGTGGGATATTCGAAGGCAATTTCTACTGAATTGGTTCACACATGAAAATGCACAGTCTACCCACAAACAAATACGCGTCCCAGTCTACCAAAAAAATACGCGTAGCACATAGCAACAGTGATATCAGTTTGACAGCATATTAGACCACAAATATAGTTGTTTTAACAAGCTACCAAGTTGTCTGCAAACTACTATTTCAGTCGTCAGCGGTTTGGGAGAACCGCGGAAGACCACTCATTGACTGTGAACGGGAGACTCTCCGCCGTCCGTCCGGCGGATCCGCTGGTTTTATCAGCCTACTTCGCTGCATAGTAGAAATGGTATACATTTTGGAACAAATTTAGAAACCCAGAGTATAATTTAGATTGTTGACCAATGACTATGGAGCATGGGTGGAGCTTTTCGGAAAAAGTTGGTGGGGCAAAATGTCATATGGGCTGGTTGTTTTCAATGGTTCAGGTGAAAAATGGCTATTTCAACAACCTTCAAATCTCACGAAAGTTGGTAGGGCAAAACACAAAGTTGGTGAGGTAGTCGCCCCTCCATTTGAATAAGAAACTCCACCTGTGCTATAGAGGCATGATGGCAGCATTTTAAAACCTCGATTTGGAGCGATCTTGGCTTTCAAAGGCGACGCGTGTTTTTTTTTTTAGCAATTCTGTTAGCAAGAGTTCAAGGTAAGGTTAAGTTAAAATAATTAATAATATAGTTGCTCAAAAAGTGGATAAAATAAATCGCATAGCAAGGAAGGTAAACTTAACCCGGCATTGACTGGGGTCTCAGCAGAACGCCATTGACTGGGGGGGGGGGGGGCGTTAAAAGGCCCCCCCCCCCCCCCCTATGGTTATCTTCCGAACCAATGATCGCAGCGAGACGCGCAATGCGGTGATCGAAAGCTCTCAATGAGAGGAATCTAAAGCATGCGGAAAATGTCAAAGTGAGGTCAAATGTCAGGTCACGGTCAGGTCAAAGGCAAAATCGGCGTATTTGAGTTTATGGGCCATTCTTTCCACCCAAAGCATCGATTGCGACCAGTTTCACCCAAAGTGCTGCTAAAGGTATGATACATATCGCGCATGAGCTAAAGTGAGATTGTTGGCCAAGGTCAAGGTCAAAGTCAGGTCACAAAAGGTCACTATGCTCAAAATATCTACGAAAGTCATGCAACACATGATTTTATGAGTTGTTTTCCACGTATAATTCGATAGTGATAGTCATTTTACCACCTGACTTCATTTACGTGAAGTAAATGTCAATTTCAGATCAAGTTCAGGTCACCGAAGGTCAAAATGTTTAATTATATTTATTCAGCAGATCACCCACGGGTTGGCCCATTGACGGGTAAAGTCACATATAACTACAAAGACACATGCAGGCACACAATAAATACACTGATCTCACTCGCTGTCTAACAAGTAAAACATCACAATATATGGCCTAAGTAGTGCTACCCGTGGAGCGGATAAGCCACTGTCGTCAGTTTCTTCGCATAAACCTTGGCTTGTATCTGGATTTGGTAGAGTGAATCTCTAAAAATGTCTATCTGTTCATTCTGATGTAGGAATTCGTTCATCTTTCGCGTCATTCTGCAGAACAGACCATTTTTGACAGTCTCCACACGGGCAAAAGGGACAGCGAATAAATCTCGACGTCGAACTGAGCGGGCTGGGACAGCTAAGCCAAACCAGGATCGCAAGGAGATGGAGTCAATTTTGTGTTTAATTGTTAAATCTAAACAAAAAAGGCATGTTGCTAGACCAGAATTGTCTCGGAAATACAATGGTGGCATTTATTTGTCTGCATCTAGTCAGTAAAAGCCAAAAAACGCAATTTCAAAATATGACGTCATGTGTTCTATTAGTCAGGCATTATGATATGAATATTAGGCATGTGCTGGAAAGGCTGAAACACCTAAGTAAGAAGCATGAACCTAACCTACCCATGCGAGAAAACAAAACAATAAGAAATACTAATAAACTCGAATAGCCTGGCAGCTATTTTCAGTCCCGATTCCAGACTCCCGAGTCCACCTACACCACAATGAATATTCCCACCCACAGGATATCAGTATGTATAACTTAGAAGTCGGCGAGATATAATTAACAGGATATAACTTATAAAAAGACATTGGAATCTCCCATAATAAGTCAACACTAGCCAACACCAACACTGGCTCACTGCGTGTTTACTGTTTAGAGGCGTGATTTTATCAAGGCCTTACTACCATCCCGAGGAGATCCTACCATCCCGAGAGTAAATTAAAAGGGCAGATCAAATGACGTCATCAAAACTTTGGCCCAAATATCACTGTCTCATCTGCGGCGCAATTTATTTCACATCATGCTTTATAAAAAATAATAATGCAACATTTAAATAAATGTTCTATTCGCTTAAAAAGCAAAACTTCAAGCATTAATGTTTTGGAACTTGAAATTTGCTATTATATTAAATATTATAAATATAATTGTATAATCTCACCACTGTCCTATTTGAGCATATTATAGAGTTAAGTGGCTCATCTATGATGGCGTCCTTGTCGTCGCGCCACTTTAGCCCACGGCCCACTAACCCACTGAACTCTATAATAACTAACCGCCTATTTTTATGATTCGATGACGTCATTGAAATTTCTACAGGGTTTTTGAATAACTGCAAATATTCATGAGAGCTGTCTGGCATAGTTTAAATGTATTTTTTTAATATTAGGTATTTTTAAGCGGCAATTACTTGTCAGTTATCAAGAAAGGTATGGATAATTTTTAATTAATAAACAATCAAGCATATCGATGTGATTAGTGATTACTCTGTGGCTCTGTGTAGGCCGTCTGTAGTTTATGTGGCCCTGTATGGGGCCGTCTGTAGTTTATGTGGCCCTGTGTGGGGCCGTCTGTAGTTTCTCTGGCCTTGTGCAGTGCCGTCTGTAGCTTCTGTCACCCTGTGTGGGGCCCTCTGTAGTTTCTGTGTCCTAGTGCAGGGCCGTCTATAATTGTTGTGGCCTTGTATAGGACCGTCTGTAGTTTATGTGGCCCTGTATGGGGCCGTCTGTAGTTTATGTGTCCCTGTATGGGGCCGTCTGCAGTTTATGTGGCCCTGTATGGGGCCGTCTGTAGTTTATGTGGCCCTGTGTAGGCCGTCTGTAGTTTATGTGGCCCTGTGTGGGACCGTCTTTAGTTTATGTGGCCCAGTGTAGGGCCGTCTGTAGCTTATGTGGCCCTGTGTAGTGCCGTCTGTAGCTTCTGTGGCCCTGTGTGGGGCCGTCTGTAGTTTCTGTGGCCCTGTGTGGGACCGTCTTTAGTTTCTGTGGCCCAGTGTAGGGCCGTCTGTAGATTCTGTGGTCCTGTGTAGTGCCCAGACTTGTCAATTATTCATATTTGTCATGAGTCGATTCACAGTGATTCACGGAACATAATGACTGATTCAATCATGATTCAATCACTCAACATTAACGCTGGTGAGTCGATTCAGTGATTCACGGACCATAATGAATGATTCAATCATGATTCAATCACTCGACATTAACGCTGGTGAGTTGATTCACAGTGACTCACGGCTAATATGAGTGGCTCATGAATGATTAATTTACAATGACTCGCAATGTGTATTTGAATCGCTGAATCAATGCATACTTAATTAGTATTAACTAAATAATAATAATATTAATAATATAGTTTATTTTGCACCCTCATGAGTCTATATAATTTCATGAGGAGACGTATACAAATAAAACAATGCATACATACACACACACACACACACACACACACACACACACACACACACACACACACACACACACACACACACACACACACACACACACACACACACACACACACACACACACACACACACACACACGCGCACGCACGCACGCACGCACGCACGCACGCACGCACGCACGCACGCACGCACGCACGCACGCACGCACGCACGCACGCACGCACGCACGCACGCACGCACGCACGCACGCACGCACGCACGCAGGCACGCACGCACGCACGCACGCACGCACGCACGCACGCACGCACACACGCACACACGCACACACGTACACACGCACACATGCCGATACACATCAGTGAAACACGTTAACACAAACTAATTTGTTGGCTAATCAGCTGTGCAGCAGCAGTCGTTTGACGTGACTCTGATTGCGATCATTGATGCAGTAAATCAATTATGCAATAAATGGAACTGAGAAGTAACCTTATTATGTGTTGTAGCCTGTAACCCTACTGATGTGCTGCATGAATACATGATACCCTGTGGAAATGGACATAATGTCCAGAATAAAAGTATACACATAGGTTTCTACAACACGATGGAGTCATATATTAATAAGAGGCATAAAATGGCAATAATAGATGAGGTTGCATCTAAGAAACAAATGATGAAAATTGGCGTCTCACAGGGTTCAATTGTAGGTCCTCTTTTATTTATTCGCTATATTAATGACATCAGCAATACAACAGACATAGGTACCTTTTACTTATTTGCTAATGATATACGGCAATTTATATTGAAGCTAGAAATGTTGAAGAGCTGCAAATACAGATTAATTAATTAATTCCAAAAAATAAGGAGTTGTTCCATGTAAATATATTATCACTAAATGCATCAAAGACAAATTACCAAATCTATTCAAGATCAGTGACGTGACAACATCTTGACATAGTATTAAATGATACACATATCACGAGAAACCTATGCATTAAATACTTTGGAGTTCTTGTAGATGAAAATCGTAAATGGAATAGTCATATATATAGTGTAATATGTGTGATAAGCCGCAATATAAAGGAGTTATCGGAATATCCAAGCTTTATTTATCCTCACAGCAACTTCTATTGCAGTACAATGCATTCATTCCGCCCCGGCTAAATTATTCTGCAGTGATCTGGATTCTGGGGTAGGAATTATGACACAAACACTAAAAGCCTTCGATAGTGCGGAAACGAGCGATTTGCCCGCCCCTGTAGCTCAGTGGGAGAGCGCTGGGCTTCTAACATTTCCTGGTAGTGGCAGCCCGAGTTCGAGTCAAAGTCAAAGCCTACATTATCAAAGCCTTGTACTCCTCTCAGACGTTACTAGCATACACTGAAAACGATGAGAATTTTAACTGGTCTTCCTTCGAGAGCCTCACCGGCGCTCGACCGGCAGACCACCTCTACCACCACAGGACCCTCTAAAGGCCAGCAGAGAGCCATCTACAGATCGGCAGGGGCCTCTGTAGGCCGACAGATGGCCATCTGCAGATCGGCAGGGCCCTCAAAAGGCCGGCAGAGGGCCCTCTACACTCACTCTACAGATTGGCTGGGACACTGCAGATTGACAGGGCCCCTAAAAACTGAAAGAGGGCGGTGTACAGATCGGCAGGGCCCTGTAAATGCCGGTAGAGGCCCTCTGCAGATTGACAAGGCGATCTGCAGATCGGCAGGGCCCTCTAAAGGCGTGCATGGCCCTCTGAAGGCTGGAAGGGCCCTCTAAAGGCCGGCAGGGCCATCTAAAGGCCAGCAGAGGGCCCTCTATAGATTGGCTGGGGCACTCTGCAGATCGACAGGGCCCCTAAATGCTGGAAGAGGGCCCTCTACAAGTCAGCAGGGCCCTCTAAATGACGGAAGAGACCCTCTACAGATTGGCAGGGCGATCTACAGATCGGCAGGGCCCTCTAAAGACCGGCAGAGGGCCCTCTATAGACCTGGAGAGGGCCCTATCTAGATCGTCAGGGACCCTCTACAGATTGGCAGGACCCTATAAAGGCTGGCAGGAGGCCCTCTACAACCAGAAGGGACCCTCTAAATGCCGACAGGGAGTCCTCTGCAGATCGGCAGGCCCTCTACATGCTGGAAGGGCCCTCTAAAGGCGGACAGAGGGCCCTCTATATATCGGCAGGGCCCTCTAAAGGCCAGCAGAGGGCCCTCTACAGATTGGCTGGGTCACTCTGCAGATCGACAGGGCCTACTAAAGCCTGGAAGAGGGCCCTATACAGGTCGGCATGGCCCTCTAAATGCCGACAGAGGCCCTCTACAGATTGGCAGGGCGATCTACAGATTGGCAGGGCGATCTACAGATCGGCAGGGCCCTCTAAAGACCGGCAGAGGGCCCTCTCCAGATCGGCAGGGACACTTTCCAGATCGGCAGGGCCCTTTCAAGGCCGGCAGAGGGCCCTCTACAACCGGAAGGGGCCTTCTAAATGCCGACAGGGAGCCCTCTGCAGATCGGCAGGGCCCTTTAAAAGCTGGTAGAGGGCCCTATCCACACTGTCTGGGGCCCCTTTCTGCGTATTTACATATACATGCCTTTAACAGACAAGCAAGTGCTGTTATTTATTCGTGTTACGACTTTTTTCGGTTCGTGGGCGTTATTTTATGCGACGTATGGCGTTTTGCGGGCGCCTGCCCTGTCACCATCCAAAACACTGGGGCCTTCGGCCCCAGGGGGCCCTCGCTCGGTCGCCAGACGGTCCCGCCTGGCCTCCAGGGGGGGGGGGGGGCATGCTCCCCTTGGCGACCCTTGCCTACCTGTAAAGAGTCTGATTCAATTACAAACTGCTTGTGTCTTACCTTTGGGCGAGTTAAACCATAAACCCACCATTAGTTATTAGGTAATCTCTATAATATACCTACCTATCCATAGCAAATATCACATTTAGTAACTATGGATGTCTTCCCAAAGACATTTTGCTCTATAACTAATTCTAACTTCAATCATTATTATCTTGCCGCTTCCATCTTCTCGCCCGTCGCCAAACTTTGTTTACACGCCAGCTGACGGCGACCGATAAGGTCGCCGTCAGCTGGCGTCAACAGCTGGCGTAACGGCGTTCATGGCGGCCCGGCTATGACGTCACAAAACTTATTTATGCTGAATAAGTTCTGTGACGTCATAGCCGGGCCGCTGTGAACGCCGTCTATACTTGTCGGTCATCGTCAGCCGGCGTGGAAACAAAGTTTGGCGACGGGCGAGGCGACAGAAGCGGCGATATAATAATTATTGAAGTTATAATTAGTTATAGTGAAAATGTCTTGGGGAAGACATCCATAGTTACTAAATGTGATATTTGCTATCGATTGGTAGGTATATTATAGGTATTAACTAATAACTAATGGTGGGTTTATGATCAAAATCACCGATCTTTGGGTAATAGTTCAATAATCCCAGTTCAATAATGCAGTCTATGCTATGGTGTTCTTCAGGTCCCTAATAGAAGAAGAGTAGTCAGCTGACGGTAATATTACAACAGACTGAAAAGTGGTCTATCTTTTACTGTCTACGAGATGGTCTGGGGGGGGGGGGGTCTGGGGGCTTCTGGGGGGGGTGACAGCCCCTGGTAGGTTAGGCAGCGCAACGAGCGAATGCGAGCGGCTAATTCTAAACGTGTGTCCCTGCTACCGTAATTGCTGTACCTAAATGCTAAATGTTAAGTCAGGTTTTATTATGTATCGTTTTTGGTTACGTCACAGCTTTGGTAATACTGGTACACTTTTCTGTCTGTCAAAAAAAAAAATCATATTAAATGTAAAATATTGCTTAGGACCTGTCTCGTCTTCTATAGGGACCTCAAGAACTTGACAATGTCTTTAATCTGGCATCAGCTACCGAGTAGCTTATCCGAGTTTCTGCAACTTTATTTTTTCATGTATGATCAATATTTCACAGAGTATAAATATAAATATTGCTTCAACGAGCGATATTGCCAATTGTGTTTGACCTTTGGGCGAGTTTGACCATAAACCCTGTTGCTGTTGCTGGAGAACCATTTTCCAACTTTCGATTTGGTCGGAGAACCATGGTCTATTTTACCACTCCTGATGTCATTCCTGTGAACATTTACTAACCGATCATGTCCTTAGAAATACTGATCGTCAAAACCACTTCAGATGTATTATTATTCACTTAACATGCGCCCTGGAGGGCTTCTGATAATTACACGCCCTGGAGAGGGGGGGGGGCGGATTTCGCCTCCCCCTATGATCTGGAAAACCACGCAACGTAGAGACAAGCGGAAAACGATGTTAGATAGCTCGAGACAATTTCTTTCGAAAGTATTTCGTTCATTTTTTTCTCAGGCCAATATTGAGGTCACCAGAGGTCATCAAGGGTCAGACTTTCAAGTTTTCAAGACTTCGCTTCGAACACCCCCAATATCTCAGGAACTATGATAGTTAGCAGCAAACGGAAAAAAAGCAATCGAAAGACCTTGAAAAATGCAATCGCTGCAATGTCCTCGAATTTGAGCTCAGGTCAATAGTTTAGGCTCCAGAGGTCATCAAATCTCAAAAAGGATATTAAAAAATCACGAATAGCTTGTTACTTAATAACGACAAGGCAATAACTTTGACGCCATCGTGCTTGTCTCGTCAAGACGCTGTGACTCATATTAGTGTTTATTAGGTCAGGTCAACTTACAAATGTGACCTCAGGTCAAGGTCAAGTGGTGGTGACCCAAGTAGGTCATGTTGCATATGTAAAGACGTGCCGCGACGAGATAAACACATTGGTGTGGGGTTCACTTCTCTATCGTCATTATGTCCAAAGTTATTGACATACAACTGGTGGTGACCTCGTATGACCTTGGCTGACCCTGTAGGGGTCACTGAACAAAAATGGTACCTAGGTCATCAAAAATGTCTTATAATAACATGATCAAGAAGGAATTAGACTGCTATCCTTAGAATAGGACTGCTATCCTTCACTCACAAAAAAATCAACACCTGCGCAGGGTGTCAACACCCCTAGCCCGTGTGATGCCCACACAACCTAAAATACGTCGCCTGGAAGGTGTTTTGTTTAGCACTCAGGGAGGTGTACCGGAACAACCGTGATCGCCGCTGCATGGGGTGTATAGGTTTAACGGAACACCCTTGATAACCGCTGCATGGGGTGTCGAGGTGTCGCAATACTCATGCGTGGGGTGTCGATTGACGCCTCAGCCGGGCGTATTGCGGGAGTTCGTTTACCATTGGGAAAGGCGTAGCGTCACCGCTGCATGGGGTGTCGAGGTGTCGCAATACTCATGCGGGGGTTGTCGATTGACGCCTCAGCCGGGCGTATTGTAGGAGTTCGTTCACCACTGGGAGAGGTGTAACGGTCGCCGCTGCTTGGGGTGTCGTGACGTAGACGCATGGCGGGCGGCAGCCGCCGCCGGGCGCCGGCTCAGAGACGTGTCGCAACTTGCAAGACTCATGCCAATCTGAGCACTCTGACCTGACACTGACCACTCGCGCCAATCTTCCCAATCTGAGCAACTACAAATTAGTACATTTCCGTGCAAAACCATTGTATTAACAAAACCATTGTATTAACAAAACCATTGTATTAACAAAACCATTAATTATTGTAAACAGATCCATGTATCAACACCAGCATCACAAATCAGCATCATCAAGCATACTCATAAATCATCATAGTTACTATGGATCAACAGTCAGCTACGTATATTCATATGTTTATAGAAGCTTGGTCGGTGCAGCTCCGACCGGATAAGCAATACAATTGGTTGTGACGGGAGGGCACGAAACATATAGATGCTATCATACCTAATGTGTATCGATCACAAAGTGACAACTAACTACATTTCTAAGATAAAAAGAACGCAAGAAAGAACGCACTGACAACTCACAATTAGGTACTTATAACTCCGATCACGACAGCACGATTGACAGCCTTTTGCAACTCAACGGTAACTTGAACACCGACAACGGTCGACGCACACACTCGTGAACAACCTGCCGCGGCTGAGCCCGCGGCGTAACTTCGTGGGCGCGGCGGCGCGGCCGGCCGGCGGTGATGCGCGCGCAGCCAATGCCGCGCCCCCCCAAAAAAAACTCATCGATCTCAACGACATCGGACCACTGACGACTTCCAGCCAGACTTCACCAGCCCTCCACCGCTTCCGGGTGCGGGACCCTGTCCACGTGCTTGTGGCAGGGTCGTTAGACCCTTAGATAGGTAGCCCTTAGATATTTTTAAGTAGGTAA
Organism: Chirona hameri; assembly: GCA_036785665.1. NCBI lineage: Eukaryota > Metazoa > Arthropoda > Thecostraca > Balanomorpha > Balanidae > Chirona > Chirona hameri. The sequence continues at coordinate 36,463 of JAXIVJ010006908.1, forward strand.
CGTAATTTCCACAATTTGCAAGGTAGAGAACCCGCTTCATTCTTTAGATTAATTGCAGCTGGCAACACGTTCTGCCGTGTGTGCCACGTTAACGTAATTTAGGTTATTCATTAAACTTTCCCCTCCCTCCTCCGGTCATGGCGACCCCCCCGCCCCGCCGCCCCTACTACCCCCCTCCGGGGTTCCCCGGAGCGCGTCCGCGTTCCCCCCTGGACGGTCCCCCCCGCCTGCCCGACATGCCCACCATGCCATATCGCTGTCGGACTGGGGCCCCCCGCCCGCCGCTCAGTCCCCCTCCCAGTCCCCCTCCCAGCCCCCCTCAGGGGCCCCGCCCGCCCCGTCCAGGGGCCCGGCCGTTGCCGGACTCCCATCCCCCCGACCCACCCCCCCCCCGCCCCTCCGCCCCTCCGTCCCCCCGACCCCCCGACCCCCCCCCCCCCCCGCCCCTCCGCCCCTCCGTCCCCCCGACCCTCCGACCCCCCTCTGGGGTCCCCCCCGGTGCGCGACGTCGCACCTCCCCGGTCGGACCCACTCCCCGCTCCCCTCAGGGGCCTCCCAGGGTCCGACCCGGAGCACGGCTCCCCCCCGACCCCACCCCCCCCCCCCGGACGGGCCCGCTTGCCTCCTTATGTGGCGGGCGGATGGCATTCCATTTAGGAATGTCAACCCGTTCCTGGTCCGGCGCTGGCTGGTCGCCATCTGTGGCGACGTAGCCAGCGCCAAACCCATTCGATCGGGAGCACTCCTGATCGAGACACTGACGTCCCAACAGAACGTCAGTGTCATGGGACGGACCACCTTCATCGGAGTGAGGGTCGCCGTGGAGGCCCCGGCGCACCTCAACTCCGTGGAGGGTCTGGCATGGTGCCCAGACGTGGCCGAGCTCTCGGAGGACGATCTCCTCCGGGAACTCGCACACCAAGGGGTGTGCGAGGTGACTCGCCTGTCGCCATCGAAGCGGCGACCCGATCAGCCCAACCCGCTGATTCGGCTCCGCTTCCGAGGCAAGGAGCTGCCGACCCACATCCACTGTGGGTACGTGGCTGCCCCCGTCAGGGAGTGGATCCCGCCCCCCCCCCCCCCCCCGGCAGTGTCAGCAGTGCTGGCACTACGGCCACCTCAAGTGGACCTGCCGGGTGCGCACCGCCACCTGTGGTCGGTGCGCTGGCGAGCACGGCACCGAAGGGTGCACGCGCGCAGCACGCTGCGCCTCGTGCGACCAGGCCCACCCGGCCTGGGACCGCCGGTGTTTGGCCTGGGGTCTCGCTCGCGAGACAGAGCGCCTGAAGCGCGGCGACAGTCGGCGCCCACCGGACGCCCCGCCCTCCACCTCCCTCAGCCCAGGTCTCGCCCCCGGCGCTTGGCCGCCCCTCCCACCTCCCGGAACCTCCCCCCCACCCCACCGGCCTCCCGCCAGACCCCCCAACCGACAGACCCCCCGACCACCACCCCAGCTCCCCGAGGCATCTCTGTCGGACCTCGAAGGCGCCGTTGCCGCTGATCCACCGGCACCGCGCTCCCCAGCCCAACCAGCCGAGTCGAACACCGACTCAGGCCCCGCCTCCCCGGCCTCCCCAGCACCAGCGGAGAGCCGATTCTCGGAGGACCTCCCCTCGGACGACTCTCTCATGAGAGCCGTCTCCCGGAAAGTCGCCCGCAACCCCGCCCAGTCCCCGCCCTCCCGCCCCAGCTCCCCGCCCGCCCGCCCCAGCTCCCCGCCCGCCCGCCTCTCCCCGCCATCCCTCCCCTCCCCCCACCCTCCTTCCCGGCTCCCTCGTAGCCCCAGCCCCCCTGAAAGTAACCGCTACCGCCGCAATTTGAGACGGTTGAACAAGAAACAATAAATCACCTCCAACAAATACGTCATTAAGTTATTTCTGACTAACTGTTAAATCGTGCTGCTGCAGACGTGGGAGTTGTGTGTTGGCTGCCGGTGTCTTGTCGCGGGGGCCCCCTGCTGGATTGGTAGCGCGGCGAATGGTTATGGCTTGGCTGTTCGTTGCGTGGCTGATTTGGCGGGGGATTTCTGCGATGGGACGCCGATGGTTGATGTGCGGTTTTGCGTTGGCGGCGGCATGATTCCCTGCCAAACCAGTCAGAAATAACTTCCTGACTAACTGTTAAATCAGGTTACTGCTGACGCGGGAGTTGCGGGTTGGCTGCCGGTGTCTTGTTGCGGGGGCCCCCTGCTGGATCTCGGCCGCGCGGCGAATGGCCGGTGCTGTTCGTGACGTGGCTGATTTGGCGGGGGATTTCTGCGATGGGACGCCGATGGCTGATGTGCGATTTTGCGTTGGCGGCGGCATGATTCCCTGCCAAACCAGATCACACGCCGATGCTGCGCCGCGGTGTGGTGGCTGCTGCGCTGCGGTGCAGTGTCCGCTGCGCTGCGGTGCAGCATGTTAAATTATGTTAAAATCACGCTGCTGCCGACGTGGGGTTACGTGTTGGCTGCCGGTGTCTTGTTACGGGGGCCCCCTGCTGGATCTCGGCCGCGCGGCGAAATTCGTTGCGTGGCTGATTCGGCGGGGGATTTCTGCGATGGGACGCCGATGGTAGATGTGCGGTCTTGCGTTGGCGGCGGCATGATTCCCTGCCAAATCAGTCGCGCAACGAAAGGTTCCATTGGAATTCGTTGTTCATCTCTTAACGTAATGCTCCTCCTAACCCTCCTCTCCCCTCTGCTCCGCTCTTGCCAAAGCCGAGTAGTTGAACACCCGCCCCTGATAACATATGCCGATGCTGCGCTGCGGTGTGGTGGCCGCTGCGCTGCGGTGCGGTGCTCACTCCACTGCGCTGCGGTGTGGTGTCCGCTGCGCTGCGGTGCAGTATACTAAATCATGTTGCTGCCGACGTGGGGTTGCGGGTCGGCTGCCGGTGTGTTGTTGCGGGGGCCCCCTGCTGGATCTCGGCCGCGCGGCGAGCGGTTTAGTGCTTTGGCTGTTCGTGACGTGGCTGATTTGGCGGGGATTTCTGCGATGGGACGCCGATGGCTGATGTGCGATTTTGCGTTGGCGGCGGCATGTTTCCCTGCCAAACCAGATTACACGCCGATGCTGCGCCGCGGTGCAGTGTCCACTGCGCTGCGGTGCAGTATCCACCCTGTCAATCTTTTTTACACTGTTAGGTGATAGTTATCTTGTATTGATAGGTCCTCTCTTAGATTATCTCTACCAAACACGTTTAGCTAAACAAATATAACAGGGGTTTTTTGCCTTGCGCATTTTTGGCCCACCGCGCAGGTTTTTCCCCTTTGCTATAGACGCTGGGTTTTTTATTATTCAGGACTTTTCGCCCAGCTAAACACACCCCACAACCAGGTCTCGCCGAGGCGCCGGAGCTAGGGAGACTGGCAACAGTCTCCCGCTGTTGCAATGACGGCACCCCACGGCTCCACCAACACTGACACTGTTCAAGTGTATGTAATAAAAATATGTATGTATGTGTGTCTCGTGTTTTACTTATATTTGACCTTGAACGAAATACTTAACGTAATGTTAGATATTATATTTACTTTGAACTAATAATTTTTCCGGGTACAAATAAACCGGTTAACGTAACTAGTAACGTAAAATAGCTGCCCTAGTCCCTAGTTTGTTCCGGGTCACATAAACCGGATAACGTAACTCTTTTCCTGGCAAATTGCCAGATGTCACTCCCCACCCGGAATATGGCTATAGGCCGGTCCGGGAATTAAAAAAAAAAAAGAAGAAGAAAAAAGCGGCGACCGTCACACCTCTCCCAGTGGTGAACGAACTCCTGCAATACGCCCGGCTGAGGCGTCAATCGGCACCCCCCGCATGAGTATTGCGACACCTCGACACCCCATGCAGCGGTGACGTTACGCTTCTCCAGTGGCGAACGAACTCCCGCAATACGCCCGGCTGAGGCATCAATCGACACCCCCCGCATGAGTATTGCGACACCTCGACACCCCATGCAGCGGTGACGAACACACAATGTGATGGTGGTCGGCACTGACACACCACGCAGGTGTCTGACATGGGTGTAGATAGCGAAGCATCAACAATGACACCCCATGCATGAGTACATTTCCAAATTAACCCCTGTGGCAGGAGTTGACACCCGGGTCGTGTGTAGCGATTTTGTGAGTGTTAGAAACGTCTCCTTAGAATAGGAAGCATTTAAATATTTCCCCTTATACTTATAATGGGGAGGTCACGAAGTTAAAGCGACCTTGGGTCGCTACTATTCAAAATCCGAGATAAACGAATTGTAGATAAATGTGACCTTATGAAATCCTGTAAGTGTAAAACTAATCATCCCAAAACTGTGACTGTGGTACGACCACAAGTTGTTTTTTGTGAGGTGGAGTCACGTGACCTGGTCTGGTGACCTGGCCTAGGATGACCCATTTTTTTAACCATAATGTGGACAATTGATGCACAAACAGCTGTGCCAAAAATGGTGGTGCTGCGCGTCGCCGTTTTTCCTCTATCCGCGAAAAACCTGAGGGGGTGTCTAATCCCCCCTCCTGGTACGGCGCTGGTTAAAATTTTTAGGGATGATGTGAGCATGCAGCCAGGTGTTAGGGTATTCATGTCAAGTGAAAAAATTACCCCAGCTGTGCTGTGGTCATTTTTGTATGTGTCACATTTGGTCGGGACCACTCAAAACACTTTTACCACTCTTGTCTGACTGACTGACTGTGGACCGCTAGAAGCCCATGTCCCTTACCACTACTAGGCTACTGGTTTGGTTGTCAGTGACCCTGGCGGAGCTAAGAAAGACTCTTGTTATGTCTGGACCGGCTGCAGGCTGTACAGGAGCTGGCTGACTCCATAGACCCCGAAGAAACGATCTGGGTCATTTCCCATCTCCATTGGCATGTCCGTAAAGTGCATTGAGCTTTGGAATGCTGCCGTAGAGCCGTTTTCATAATTCCCGATAGGGAAAATCAAATCACAGAAATGCAGATGTTCAGATATTCAACTTCGATTTCACCCCAAATTTATAAATTTGAAGATCATCCATACAGACTGCTATTTGGAATATGGCGTATTTTGCCGTCGGGCGGGCGCGAGGAGGGTAGTCTGGCATCTTCATCTCTCATGTCATCTTCATCTCTCTCATGTCTCATGTCATCTCACTGGCTGTGTGAAGGCTATGCAACGTGTTGAAAATCAAAATGTGCAACAATTTCCAACAATATTTGTAAATTTTCACCGCTCCGACTATTTTACTACTTGTACTTTCGATTTTAAAATTGACATTCTTTATGAAACACCCTGTAGGTCAGGACCCTACATAAACAGTTTGATTAACGAGCGGAGCGAGGTCTTCCGTCAACTAGGGGGGAAAAATCTACGTATGAGCGGCCCGACCGTAGCCATGGTTTTCAGAATCTTATTTTTTTTGCAGCTATTCGGTCGAAGCGACTGAAAACTTGCAAACAAACACGTTCATGTCGTAAAACTATCTGCCGGTATTTCCTTTCAGCAAGCACAAAGTGTGTGTGCCTAAACAAAAAATGGGCACATGAACGCCATAATATGCCCGTTTTTCTGTAACCGAAATGTAATTTAAATTCTTGTCAACATCCCTCAAGAAAATTAAAAAAATATCGTCCTGATCCCTTCCATTCTTCCAATGCACTGATATTTTTCCCAATGCTTTTATGATATTGAAACCTGCAATATTTCCGCAGGGGTTAAAAAGTTATTTGGTGGTCGCCGACCAAAATCCCAAACGACAAAATGGTCTCCCTAACCAAAAGAGCCGACTGGCTGCCAGTATGGCCCATGGTGCGTTTTGATAGTGCCATGGCCAAGCGATTCTACGCATTTTCGGTACACAGTAGTCATGCGAGACGTAACCCACCTCACTCTTGAATCTAATTCAGCGTCAGATAACTGTAACTCAACCGTCAGTTATATTCTGTTTGCATGACAAAACAACATCAGATCCACACCGTTTTTTTTTTCTCTCGGGTTTTTCCCACTTAAGGGCTAGTTTATTTTCACAGAATTCACAGGTCAATCAACAAGCACCAGCATACACACATAAGCATCAAATGAAATAGCAGTTCGCCTGGCCTCACTCACACTCAACGTTAGTGTATATGTGTGTGTATGTATGTATGCATGTATGTATGTATGTATGTATGTATGTATGTATGTATGTATGTATGTATGTATGTATGTATGTATGTATGTATGTATGTATGTATGTATGTATGTATGTATGTATGTATGTATGTATGTATGTATGTATGTATGTATGTATGTATGTATGTATGTATGTATGTATGTATGTATGTATGTATGTATGTATGTATGTATGTATGTATGTATGTATGTATGTATGTATGTATGTATGTATGTATGTATGTATGTATGTATGTATGTATGTATGTATGTATGTATGTATGTATGTATGTATGTATGTATGTATGTATGTATGTATGTATGTATGTATGTATGTATGTATGTATGTATGTATGTATGTATGTATGTATGTATGTATGTATGTGTGAGTTATAAACGACCGGCATCACTTGGGACTGATCTCATTTTAACCTGTAACCAGCGATGGCAGGGAGGATGCCATCATCTTCTTCTCGGACTGTGAAGACCTTGCCGGAGGTTGGGTGGATCGTGATGGCCAGCTGCTGCATCAGATCGAGTCCCATGATGGCCTCAGCTGCTGCTGAGGTCGACGAGGAAGAACTTGGTGTCGACAGGCTGACCTTGGTACTGGACAGTGGTGGGTAGAATACCCTTCACAGCGAGCGGTGCCTTCCCAAAACCGAACAGGTTCGATGCGGTTGGCTGGAAGGTGCACCCTTTGAAGAGTTGACGTGCGTATCCCGTGCTGAGGATCGAGCATGTAGCACCGGTGTCGACCTGGAGCGTCACCCTCTGCTCGCGACCTTCAACCTTGAGGACCACTGGGCAAGTCACCCGATTCTCTGTCGGTGGGACTGCATCACATGCCAACACACGAGGCTCCACGCTGGCCTTCTTCACCCTGACCTGCTTCCTCTTGAAGGGAGGTCTCCCTGGTGATGTTGACAGTGCTGTAGCCCCTGTGGAGCTGTGGCAGACCACTGCATAGTGACCTTTTCTCTCGCACGCTCGACACTTAGCCATCCTGGCTGGGCACTGGGAGGATCTCGTGAGATGATCACTCCTTCCACAGTTCGAACACATCGTCTCGCTGACGGGCTTCGGCTTCGGAGCCGGTCTGGGGTAGACCTTGGCGACTGTGGCGTGGTCAGAGCCATGACCCGCCATGATGTAGGACTGATGAAGAGACCTTTCATAGGCCTCGCCCATGGAAAGCACTTTGTCGAGCGTCAGAGCACTGTATTGAAGGTACTTCTCCCGGAGATGTGGATGTATCGTTTTCTCGACGACTACGTCCCGGAGCAGCTCGTCTTCCATCTCCTTGAACTCACACGTCTTCGCGAGACCGCGGAGGACTGACACGTACTCGGCCGTGGTTTCCCCCGGGTGCTGGCTGCGCTGTCGGAACGTGAAACGTTCGACGATGACGTTCGTCTTCATCCCGAAGAAGCTGTTGAGCTGACGCAGGCACACGTCGAACTCGGTTTCCGTCTCGGATTTCACCGCAGGCGGAATAGTGCTCCAGAACAGGAGCGCTGGCCTTCATCGCCGAGACAGGAGATTAGCAGGGCTCGAGACACTGTAGGGGAGATCGGTGAGCCGTCTCCTGCGGCAGCAACGAGGAATATTTCAACAAAATGATCCCGCCAGACCTTCCAGGGCCTCGCTGGGCGGCCGGGAAGCGGCAAAAATGGCGCGGGTGACGGCACGTCGTAGTTCGGCATACCTCGTTACTCGTCGCCACAAATTTGTGCAGTTCCTGGCTCGGACCCAGTACTGCACCTATGATACGTTCCGTAATCTCTCGATTTCGAATCCCGCGCCCAGATCACATTTCTCGCCCTCACTGGCCGCAGCCCTCACCGTACGTCCACAAGCCACGATCACTGTACCGGAAGAGGTTTATTCCAATAGAGGAGCACCGAGCAAGCATAATCAGGTTTGTACTGAACACCTTGGACGGAAATCATTCATAATCGAGACCGGAACTAATATCACGACTTCCATAGTTAGAGTATGGATTTTAAGTACCTCAGTAAAATCCATAACCTTCTAGGTCACAACAATAACTATAATAAGTATACAAATAATAACTGAAGATGTAACTAACCACCTACATCCGGGAACTATACTACGCACTATCCCGATAGGCGACACATGTGGTTTGTTTGACACTCTTTCTGGCGCGCTCTGTTCTGTTAACATTGGGAACTGTATCGGCAGTGATGGACACTACAACGGCAAAGGCTTAACCATTACTGAGGGATGCAAGGTTGCTGAGGAGTTGCAAAATGTCTTGTTCAAAACAGGTCGATTTGAGCAGCAACCATTTTCAGGTTTGGTATCGGTACCATGTGCCAATTTATGTTATGTCAGGCATGCCAAGCTATGTAATACTATGTACATAATATATGATGTGTTAATGTGAGTGTGACCTTACTTTCGTGTTCAGGATAGGTGCGTTAATTTAAGCTATGCTTTTGCGCTGATCCTTTTGTTTTGTTGATGGAATGAACAGGTTGACTCGCGAACTACAAAACAAATAAATATATGATGATGATGATGATAGGACAGCACACACACCCGTCACACACGACAGAGATACAGAGACAGGACAACAGCACACACCCGTCACACACGACAGAGATAGGACAGCACACACATACCGTCACACGACAGAGATAGGACAGCACACACACCATCACACACGACAGAGATAGGACAGCACACACACCGTCACACACGACAGAGATAAGACATCACACACACCGTCACACACGACAGAGATAGGACAGCACACACACCATCACACACGGCAGAGATAGGACAGCACACACACCGTCACACGACAGAGATAGGACATCACACACACACACACCGTCACACGACAGAGATAGGACAGCACACACATCCGTCACACACGACAGAGATAGGACAGCACATACACCGTCACACGACAGAGATAGGACAGCACACACCTCGTCACACGACAGAGATAGGACAGCACACACACCGTCACACGACAGAGATAGGACAGCACATACACCGTCACACGACAGAGATAGGACAGCACACACCGTCACACATGACAGAGATAGGACAGCACACACACCGTCACACGACATAGATAGGACAGCACACACACCGTCACACACGACAGAGATAGGACAGCACACACACCGTCACACACGACAGAGATAGGACAGCACACACACCGTCACACAACAGAGATAGGACAGCACACACACCGTCATACGACATATATAGGACAGCACACACACCGTCACACACGACAGAGATAGGACAGCACACACACCGTCACATGACAGAGATAGGACATCACACACACCGTCACACGACAGAGATAGGACAGCACACACACCGTCACATGACAGAGATAGGACATCACACACACCGTCACACGACAGAGATAGGACAGCACACACACCGTCACACGACAGAGATAGGACAGCACACACACCGTCACATGACAGAGATAGGACATCACACACACCGTCACACGACAGAGATAGGACATCACACACACCGTCACACGACAGAGATAGGACAGCACACACACCGTCACACACGACAGAGATAGGACAGCACACACACCGTCACACACGACAGAGATAGGACAGCACACACACACACACACCGTCACACGACAGAGATAGGACATCACACACACCGTCACACGACAGAGATAGGACAGCACACACACACCGTCACACGACAGAGATAGGACAGCACACACACATCACACACGACAGAGATAGGACATCACACACCGTCACACACGACACAGATAGGACAGCACATACACCGTCACACGACAGAGATAGGACAGCACACACACACCGTCACACGACAAAGAAAGGGCATCACTTACAATATTACAATATGATAGTCAACTGACGGAATTCATCACGATCTTAAACTTCCGAAGTTGTGGGACCATAATAGAGACAACACTTGCCACACATCGTAGTTAAAGTTATATTTGGCGACGCCACAACATTGTTTAAGAACAGCTTAGCGGTCACGAAGGAGACCCAAAACTTCCTGAGGGGGTTTCGAGCCGCGGTCGAAAAGGGCCCAGAAGTCTCTGTCTGACTGCGAACCGCTATTTTTTATTTGTCGTTGCCAGCAATAATTTGCAAATGCAATGCAATTTGGCGGACAACCATGCAACGCTACAGGAAGATGAATGAATTGGAAAGTGCTTTCCATTTGGAGGTCACACATCAGATCGGGCCAACTTTTGATAGTCTGGTGTGTTACTCTAGTCCTTCTTGATGTTTCAGGCAAATATTTTGCTCAGGGGCCCTTGCAAGGTCACATGAGGTCATTCGAGGTCACCAACACTTTTTTTTTGTCAATAACTCTTGACTGAACGAAGATAGAGAAGTGAAACCGGCACCAATGTCTTGTCGAGGCACGTCTCCCAACATGCAACATGACCTACTAGAACATTGGATTCCCGGCACATTTTTTTATATAGAACGGGGGTACGTTTGTTAAAAAAAAAATTGTGCGTTGTTCATTCAATAGCTACAAATTATCAAGGGAGTAGGCGTTTTCAGACATTTGTAACGTTAAATATGACCAACAATAATTTATATAATACAAAAAGGCGGACCAACCGCCACAGTTACAAAGTACCAGAATTGGTTAGCTGATGCCTGAACAACGGTATTATGGGGTACGTTTATCACATTTCCTGAATAATACGTTGTAAACATGATTATATTACGAACTAGCTGGGGTACCCGGCGTTTCCCGGGAAATTAAGTCCCTGGCGGTGTCTTGGGAGCCAAAACACACCCAGGTGGCTTACAACCTATCAGCCAGACTTGAAAAAAAATACATGCTACCAGCCGTTCTATAATTGGAACATTGAAACCAAGGCCACGGTCATGAATCTAATTTTAGAGCGCTCTAAATTGAGATTTATCTTCCATCATGGTCACGAGCATAGTTTTAGAGTACTCTAAATTCATATTTATCTCCCACTATGCTACCAAATGACATTGAACTAATTACCTGGTATCTCCTGGACCCACACACCAAAAGAAGAGCACGTGCAGTTGATCACTATATTGCATTATCTGTCCCAATTATCTGCAGTCTTCCCGTTGTTGGAGTCTTCCCGCCCGTTGATTTGTTTCGAAATGCAGCACGGAAGCAGATTAATACCGATCCCCTGCCAGAAGCGCCCTCTTTAAATGTTCATGTGCACATAGTGCATATTAATTGGGATAACTGGGACTTTTTAATTCGCAGAATGAATGTCACAAAAGCGCAACATATGCAGCAATTCTGGCCCACTAAATACGAATATCATTGCGTTCTTAACAAATTCCACGCTTTCACAATTTACTTGAAAACTATAGAGGTCCGATCTGGATGGTAGTGATACATAAACTCGCCTGCCATCATGCTGATTCAGAGAATGTATGGGTTTTGGGTCCACCACCTAGGGTTTTTGAGTCCATCGCTTTTATAATGTTTGAATTTGCGCTTTATTATGTAGATTTAGCCCGTTTCCCTATGGCGGCCTTACGCTTCCAGCCGCCCGGGAGCGGCAAATGAGCGGCTCGGCCCGTAACGATACAGTAATTCTCTTCAGGTATACTAGTGCAGGCGAGCTGTCATCACCACATGCAGTAATTCGCTTCAGGCGTACTAGTGCAGGCGACCTGTCATCGCCACATTTGCCTGGTCGACGTTTTAAAGCTGCCCAGCCGCTTTGATTCTGACTACTGCATTAATTAATTCCACTGATGATGCATATGTATTCCTCCTTCCGCGTACCCTCTATCTTTACTATCGCTTCCGCTTTAGTGGTATTGAAAGCTTAATTCCCATGCTGCCTTAAATATACTATGCTGGGATAGAGGCGATCAGGAGCCCATCTAACCTGAACGTACTGTCCGTCTCCACACAAACACATGACATCATGATTCCATGCCCGGCTCGCGGACGCCGAGGTGTCGACAGCAGCTGGTCGGCATGCCTCTGCCATGCCTCTGCCATGCCTCTGCCATGCCTCTGCCATGCCTCTGCCATGCCTCTGCCATGCCTCTGCCATGCCTCTGCCATGCCTCTGCCATGCCCCTGCCATGCCTCTGCCATGCCTCTGCCATGCCTCTGCCACGACGCACTCGGTCTCCATTAGCGGCCGCCTATTATGCCGCCGAGAGCACAGTATTGACCTGTGCCGGCCTGTGGCGTACCGCGGCGACGGCGGCAGATGCTGTCCGGTCCGGACTACAGGTCGGTGTCTGGTCTGTCCGGTCCGGACTACAGGTCTGTGTCTGGTCTGTCTGGTCCGGACTACAGGTCGGTGTCTGGTCTGTCTGGTCCGGACTACAGGTCTGTGTCTGGTCTGTCCGGTCCGGACTACAGGTTTGTGTCTGGTCTGTCCGGTCCGGACTACAGGTCGGTGTCTGGTCTGTCTGGTCCGGACTACAGGTCTGTGTCTGGTCTGTCCGGTCCGGACTACAGGTCTGTGTCTGGTCTGTCTGGTCCGGACTACAGGTCGGTGTCTGGTCTGTCTGGTCCGGACTACAGGTCGGTGTCTGGTCTGTCCGGTCCGGACTACAGGTCGGTGTCTGGTCTGTCCGGTCCGGACTACAGGCCTGTATCTGGTCTGTCTGGTCCGGACTACAGGTCGGTGTCTGGTCTGTCCGGTCCGGACTACAGGTCTGTGTCTGGTCTGTCTGGTCCGGACTACAGGTCTGTGTCTGGTCTGTCTGGTCCGGCCTACAGGCCTGTGTCTGGTCTGTCTGGTCTGGACTACAGGTCTGTGTCTGGTCTGTCTGGTCCGGACTACAGGTCTGTGTCTGGTCTGTCTGGTCCGGCCTACAGGCCTGTGTCTGGTCTGTCTGGTCGGGACTACAGGTCTGTGTCTGGTCTGTCTGGTCCGGACTACAGGTCTGTGTCTGGTCTGTCTGGTCCGGACTACAGGTCTGTGTCTGGTCTGTCTGGCCCGGCCTACAGGCCTGTGTCTGGTCTGTCCGGTCCGAACTACAGGTCTGTGTCTAGTCTGTCCGGTCCGGACTGCAGGTCTGTGTCTGGTCTGTCTGGTCCGGACTACAGGCCTGTGTCTGGTCTGTCTGGTCCGGACTACAGGCCTGTGTCTGGTCTGTCTGGTCCGGACTACAGACCTGTGTCTGGTCTGTCTGGTCCGGACTACAGGTCTGTGTCTGGTCTGTCTGGTCCCGGCTACAGGTCTGTGTCTGGTCTGTCTGGTCGGGACTACATGTCTGTGTCTGGTCTGTCTGGTCCGGCCTACAGGCCTGTGTCTGGTCTGTCTGATCTGGACTACAGGTCTATGTCTGGCCTGTCTGGTCCGGACTACAGGTCTGTGTCTGGTCTGTCTGGTCCAGACTACAGGTCGGTGTCTGGTCTGTCTAGTCCGGACTACAGGTCTGTGTCTGGTCTGTCTGGTCCGGGCTACAGGTCTGTGTCTGGTCTGTCCGGTCCGGACTACAGGCCTGTGTCTGGTCTGTCTGGTCCGGGCTACAGGCCTGTGTCTGGTCTGTCCGGTCCGGGCTACAGGTCTGTGTCTGGTCTGTCTGGTCCGGACTATAGGCCTGTGTCTGGTCTGTCTGATCTGGACTACAGGCCTGTGTCTGGTCTGTCTGGTCCGGCCTACAGGTCTGTGTCTGGTCTGTCTGGTCCGGCCTACAGGCCTGTGTCTGGTCTGTCTGATCTGGACTACAGGCCTGTGTCTGGTCTGTCTGGTCCGGGCTACAGGTCTGTGTCTGGTCTGTCTGGTCCGGACTACAGGTCGGTCGCCGGTACAGAGGCGCACGGGGCGCAGCCTGCGGCGCCATTTGGCCAACGGCTCGGAGGCCGCAGAAATTTAATAAGTCGCCGCCGTGGCAGCTGCGAGGCCGGCGGTGGCCAGGTCGGGCCGGCCGCGCAGCTATGTTGCCCGAGTTGTGAGAGCTGTGAGTTGTGAGCGCCAGGCAGGCACGGCGGCCGCCGAGCGCGAGCCGCATCGATCCCTCCGAGGAAGCACTGGAACCGACACGACTCCGACTCCGAGGCAGCACTGGAGCCGACACGACTCCAACTCAGAGGAAGCACTGGAGCCGACACGACTCCGACTCCGAGGAAGCACTGGAGCCGACACGACTCCGACTCCGAAGCAGCCTTGGAGCCGACACGACTCGGACTCTCCGAGGCAGCACTGGAGCCGACACGACTCCGACTCCGAAGCAGCCTTGGAGCCGACACGACTCGGACTCTCCGAGGCAGCACTGGAGCCGACACGACTCCGACTCCGAGGAAGCCTTGGAGCCGACACGACTCCGACTCCGAGGCAGCCTTGGAGCCGACACGACTCCGACTCCGAGGCAGCACTGGAGCCGACACGACTCCGACTCCGAGGCAGCCTTGGAGCCGACACGACTACAACTCTCCGAGGCAGCACTGGAGCCGACACGACTCCGACTCCGAAGCAGCCTTGGAGCCGACACGACTCGGACTCTCCGAGGCAGTACTGGAGCCGACACGACTCCGACTCCGAGGCAGTCTTGGAGCCGACACGACTCCGACTCCGAGGCAGCCTTGGAGCCGACACGACTCCGACTCCGAGGCAGCACTGGAGCCGACACGACTCCGACTCCGAGGCAGCCTTGGAGCCGACACGACTACGACTCTCCGAGGCAGCACTGGAGCCGACACGACTCCGACTCCGAGGCAGCACTGGAGCCGACACGACTCCGACTCCGAGGCAGCACTGGAGCCGACACGACTCCGACTCCGAGGAAGCCTTGGAGCCGACACGACTCCGACTCCGAGGAAGCACTGGAGCCGACACGACTCCGACTCCGAGGCAGCCTTGGAGCCGACACGACTCCGACTCCGAGGCAGCCTTGGAGCCGACACGACTCCGACTCCGAGGCAGCACTGGAGCCGACACGACTCCGACTCTCCGAGGCAGCACTGGAGCCGACACGACTCCGACTCCGAGGCAGCCTTGGAGCCGACACGACTACGACTCCGAGGCAGCACTGGAGCCGACACGACTCCGACTCCGAGGCAGTCCTGGAGCCGACACGACTCCGAGGAAGCACTGGAGCCGACGTCGACTCCGCGGTGACTTCTTATTATACCGATATATTTTGTATTAACTGAACTCTGAAGCACAAATCAGAATAAAACGGAAGGTCGGATGGGATTGGACAAGGTGACAAGTTCCCAATGATTGAATTTTAAAATTAGGTTTGTGTATCATCCAGGTGGTTTCTTAACAGCTTTTAAAATACCATCAAAAATACATTTGTTAAAGAACATTTCAAAATATTAATACACAGGGTGTTTTTGTAGAAAGTTCATTATGATTTGCGATTGGCGGGTACCTAAATTACTCATTCTCGTGATTACGAACGCGCAGCATGGATAAAGCATGCATATACATTTTATGTTGTGCTATTTTCCTCCAAAATGTTCAAAGGTCAAGGAACGCCAGCACCTTTTTGCCAATAACTCTTGATATAATAAAGATAGAGCCGTGCAAATGACACCACTGAGTTTGTCTCTTCGAGTGGTGTCGCCCCATATGCAACATGAACTACCTGGGTCAACAAATTATATATTAATAATGTCCTGGTTAGGTCAATTTCAAAATTTGACCTCAGGGCAAGGTCATTTGGTGACCCAGGTAGGTCATGCTGCTAATGGGACGACGCGAATCGACGAAACAAACACAATGGTGTCATTTGCACGTCTCTATCTGCATTATATCAAGAGTTATTGACAAACAAAAGTGCTGGTGGACTGAGATGACCTCAGCTGACCTTGCAGAGGTTACAGAGCAACAATTGCGCCTGCGTCAACAATAATTAACTTAAATAACATGATTCTGAAAGAATTGGCCTGATCCAATATATATATTCTCTCAATAGGAAGAATTTGTATATTTTCCGATTGACTTATAATGGGGAGGTCGTGAAATTGACCTGACTTTAGGTCACCGATACGAAAAATCCGAGACTTACACATTGTAGGTACTTATGACCTTATCAAATCCTGCAAGTTTAAAATATTTTGGACAAACACTGTGACTTTGACACGACCACAATTTTTTTGGAGGTATGGTCACTTGACGTGACCTGGTGACCTGACCTGAGATGGCCTGAAGATAAAACGTTTACAAAATGTTGGCAATTGATGCTAAAATAGCTGTGCCACATTTGGCGGCGCTGCGTTACGCCATTTTCTCGCTAGTCCTGAGAAATATAAAGGGGTCAAAATGACCCCCACCAGGGCGAGGGCTAACAAAAAATATAGAAAAGTTCCCTCTCCACAATTTGTTTTTGCACAAAGGCAACTACCCAAAGGTAATTTGTAGTCAAAGAAAAGTTTAACATTTTCACTGGCATCATATTGCCATTTTATGATATGACCTAAGGTGACGAGGTCATCGGGCAAAGATCAAAATATTTCAAATCTGATTGGACCAAATTATTATTCAGATCATTGCCAGTTCAGCAATATGCGGTTTTGTACATTTTATACCATAATTCAAAATCGTAGAAAGATAAGAAATATGTTTATATGTTTTTCAGAGTTCGAAGATTTCCACCGGGCCGTCGTTCGAAAGTGGGAGGAGCTTTCTGTGTGTGTGTGTGTGTGTGTGTGTGTGTGTGTGTGTGTGTGTGTGTGTGTGTGTGTGTGTGTGTGTGTGTGTGTGTGTGTGTGTGTGTGTGTGTGTGTGTGTGTGTGTGTGTGTGTGTGTGTGTGTGTGTGTGTGTGTGTGTGTGTGTGTGTGTGTGTGTGTGTGTGTGTGTGTGTGTGTGTGTGTGTGTGTGTGTGTGTGTGTGTGTGTGTGTGTGTGTGTGTGTGTGTGTGTGTGTGTGTGTGTGTGTGTGTGTGTGTGTGTGTGTGTGTGTGTGTGTGTGTGTGTGTGTGTGTGTGTGTGTGTGTGTGTGTGTGTGTGTGTGTGTGTGTGTGTGTGTGTGTGTGTGTGTGTGTGTGTGTGTGTGTGTGTGTGTGTGTGTGTGTGTGTGTGTGTGTGTGTGTGTGTGTGTGTGTGTGTGTGTGTGTGTGTGTGTGTGTGTGTGTGTGTGTGTGTGTGTGTGTGTGTGTGTGTGTGTGTGTGTGTGTGTGTGTGTGTGTGTGTGTGTGTGTGTGTGTGTGTGTGTGTGTGTGTGTGTGTGTGTGTGTGTGTGTGTGTGTGTGTGTGTGTGTGTGTGTGTGTGTGTGTGTGTGTGTGTGTGTGTGTGTGTGTGTGTGTGTGTGTGTGTGTGTGTGTGTGTGTGTGTGTGTGTGTGTGTGTGTGTGTGTGTGTGTGTGTGTGTGTGTGTGTGTGTGTGTGTGTGTGTGTGTGTGTGTGTGTGTGTGTGTGTGTGTGTGTGTGTGTGTGTGTGTGTGTGTGTGTGTGTGTGTGTGTGTGTGTGTGTGTGTGTGTGTGTGTGTGTGTGTGTGTGTGTGTGTGTGTGTGTGTGTGTGTGTGTGTGTGTGTGTGTGTGTGTGTGTGTGTGTGTGTGTGTGTGTGTGTGTGTGTGTGTGTGTGTGTGTGTGTGTGTGTGTGTGTGTGTGTGTGTGTGTGTGTGTGTGTGTGTGTGTGTGTGTGTGTGTGTGTGTGTGTGTGTGTGTGTGTGTGTGTGTGTGTGTGTGTGTGTGTGTGTGTGTGTGTGTGTGTGTGTGTGTGTGTGTGTGTGTGTGTGTGTGTGTGTGTGTGTGTGTGTGTGTGTGTGTGTGTGTGTGTGTGTGTGTGTGTGTGTGTGTGTGTGTGTGTGTGTGTGTGTGTGTGTGTGTGTGTGTGTGTGTGTGTGTGTGTGTGTGTGTGTGTGTGTGTGTGTGTGTGTGTGTGTGTGTGTGTGTGTGTGTGTGTGTGTGTGTGTGTGTGTGTGTGTGTGTGTGTGTGTGTGTGTGTGTGTGTGTGTGTGTGTGTGTGTGTGTGTGTGTGTGTGTGTGTGTGTGTGTGTGTGTGTGTGTGTGTGTGTGTGTGTGTGTGTGTGTGTGTGTGTGTGTGTGTGTGTGTGTGTGTGTGTGTGTGTGTGTGTGTGTGTGTGTGTGTGTGTGTGTGTGTGTGTGTGTGTGTGTGTGTGTGTGTGTGTGTGTGTGTGTGTGTGTGTGTGTGTGTGTGTGTGTGTGTGTGTGTGTGTGTGTGTGTGTGTGTGTGTGGTGTGTGTGTGTGTGTGTGTGTGTGTGTGTGTGTGTGTGTGTGTGTGTGTGTGTGTGTGTGTGTGTGTGTGTGTGTGTGTGTGTGTGTGTGTGTGTGTGTGTGTGTGTTGTGTGTGTGTGTGTGTGTGTGTGTGTGTGTGTGTGTGTGTGTGTGTGTGTGTGTGTGTGTGTGTGTGTGTGTGTGTGTGTGTGTGTGTGTGTGTGTGTGTGTGTGTGTGTGTGTGTGTGTGTGTGTGTGTGTGTGTGTGTGTGTGTGTGTGTGTGTGTGTGTGTGTGTGTGTGTGTGTGTGTGTGTGTGTGTGTGTGTGTGTGTGTGTGTGTGTGTGTGTGTGTGTGTGTGTGTGTGTGTGTGTGTGTGTGTGTGTGTGTGTGTGTGTGTGTGTGTGTGTGTGTGTGTGTGTGTGTGTGTGTGTGTGTGTGTGTGTGTGTGTGTGTGTGTGTGTGTGTGTGTGTGTGTGTGTGTGTGTGTGTGTGTGTGTGTGTGTGTGTGTGTGTGTGTGTGTGTGTGTGTGTGTGTGTGTGTGTGTGTGTGTGTGTGTGTGTGTGTGTGTGTGTGTGTGTGTGTGTGTGTGTGTGTGTGTGTGTGTGTGTGTGTGTGTGTGTGTGTGTGTGTGTGTGTGTGTGTGTGTGTGTGTGTGTGTGTGTGTGTGTGTGTGTGTGTGTGTGTGTGTGTGTGTGTGTGTGTGTGTGTGTGTGTGTGTGTGTGTGTGTGTGTGTGTGTGTGTGTGTGTGTGTGTGTGTGTGTGTGTGTGTGTGTGTGTGTGTGTGTGTGTGTGTGTGTGTGTGTGTGTGTGTGTGTGTGTGTGTGTGTGTGTGTGTGTGTGTGTGTGTGTGTGTGTGTGTGTGTGTGTGTGTGTGTGTGTGTGTGTGTGTGGTGTGTGTGTGTGTGTGTGTGTGTGTGTGTGTGTGTGTGTGTGTGTGTGTGTGTGTGTGTGTGTGTGTGTGTGTGTGTGTGTGTGTGTGTGTGTGTGTGTGTGTGTGTGTGTGTGTGTGTGTGTGTGTGTGTGTGTGTGTGTGTGTGTGTGTGTGTGTGTGTGTGTGTGTGTGTGTGTGTGTGTGTGTGTGTGTGTGTGTGTGTGTGTGTGTGTGTGTGTGTGTGTGTGTGTGTGTGTGTGTGTGTGTGTGTGTGTGTGTGTGTGTGTGTGTGTGTGTGTGTGTGTGTGTGTGTGTGTGTGTGTGTGTGTGTGTGTGTGTGTGTGTGTGTGTGTGTGTGTGTGTGTGTGTGTGTGTGTGTGTGTGTGTGTGTGTGTGTGTGTGTGTGTGTGTGTGTGTGTGTGTGTGTGTGTGTGTGTGTGTGTGTGTGTGTGTGTGTGTGTGTGTGTGTGTGTGTGTGTGTGTGTGTGTGTGTGTGTGTGTGTGTGTGTGTGTGTGTGTGTGTGTGTGTGTGTGTGTGTGTGTGTGTGTGTGTGTGTGTGTGTGTGTGTGTGTGTGTGTGTGTGTGTGTGTGTGTGTGTGTGTGTGTGTGTGTGTGTGTGTGTGTGTGTGTGTGTGTGTGTGTGTGTGTGTGTGTGTGTGTGTGTGTGTGTGTGTGTGTGTGTGTGTGTGTGTGTGTGTGTGTGTGTGTGTGTGTGTGTGTGTGTGTGTGTGTGTGTGTGTGTGTGTGTGTGTGTGTGTGTGTGTGTGTGTGTGTGTGTGTGTGTGTGTGTGTGTGTGTGTGTGTGTGTGTGTGTGTGTGTGTGTGTGTGTGTGTGTGTGTGTGTGTGTGTGTGTGTGTGTGTGTGTGTGTGTGTGTGTGTGTGTGTGTGTGTGTGTGTGTGTGTGTGTGTGTGTGTGTGTGTGTGTGTGTGTGTGTGTGTGTGTGTGTGTGTGTGTGTGTGTGTGTGTGTGTGTGTGTGTGTGTGTGTGTGTGTGTGTGTGTGTGTGTGTGTGTGTGTGTGTGTGTGTGTGTGTGTGTGTGTGTGTGTGTGTGTGTGTGTGTGTGTGTGTGTGTGTGTGTGTGTGTGTGTGTGTGTGTGTGTGTGTGTGTGTGTGTGTGTGTGTGTGTGTGTGTGTGTGTGTGTGTGTGTGTGTGTGTGTGTGTGTGTGTGTGTGTGTGTGTGTGTGTGTGTGTGTGTGTGTGTGTGTGTGTGTGTGTGTGTGTGTGTGTGTGTGTGTGTGTGTGTGTGTGTGTGTGTGTGTGTGTGTGTGTGTGTGTGTGTGTGTGTGTGTGTGTGTGTGTGTGTGTGTGTGTGTGTGTGTGTGTGTGTGTGTGTGTGTGTGTGTGTGTGTGTGTGTGTGTGTGTGTGTGTGTGTGTGTGTGTGTGTGTGTGTGTGTGTGTGTGTGTGTGTGTGTGTGTGTGTGTGTGTGTGTGTGTGTGTGTGTGTGTGTGTGTGTGTGTGTGTGTGTGTGTGTGTGTGTGTGTGTGTGTGTGTGTGTGTGTGTGTGTGTGTGTGTGTGTGTGTGTGTGTGTGTGTGTGTGTGTGTGTGTGTGTGTGTGTGTGTGTGTGTGTGTGTGTGTGTGTGTGTGTGTGTGTGTGTGTGTGTGTGTGTGTGTGTGTGTGTGTGTGTGTGTGTGTGTGTGTGTGTGTGTGTGTGTGTGTGTGTGTGTGTGTGTGTGTGTGTGTGTGTGTGTGTGTGTGTGTGTGTGTGTGTGTGTGTGTGTGTGTGTGTGTGTGTGTGTGTGTGTGTGTGTGTGTGTGTGTGTGTGTGTGTGTGTGTGTGTGTGTGTGTGTGTGTGTGTGTGTGTGTGTGTGTGTGTGTGTGTGTGTGTGTGTGTGTGTGTGTGTGTGTGTGTGTGTGTGTGTGTGTGTGTGTGTGTGTGTGTGTGTGTGTGTGTGTGTGTGTGTGTGTGTGTGTGTGTGTGTGTGTGTGTGTGTGTGTGT
>JAXIVJ010006909.1:0-63754 GCA_036785665.1 Chirona hameri
ATATATATATATATATATATATATATATATATATATATATATATATATATATATATATATATATATATATATATATATATATATATATATATATATATATATATATATATATATATATATATATATATATATATATATATATATATATATATATATATATATATATATATATATATATATATATATATATATATATATATATATATATATATATATATATATATATATATATATATATATATATATATATATATATATATATATATATATATATATATATATATATATATATATATATATATATATATATATATATATATATATATATATATATATATATATATATATATATATATATATATATATATATATATATATATATATATATATATATATATATATGTGTGTGTGTGTGTGTGTGTGTGTGTGTTTTACGTGTATGTGTTTTACGGTATCTGAATGTTTTTAATGCAGGTTCGTGCGTTCATTTCGAATATATATGTCAAAAACACCACCGTGCTTCCCAGCCCGTCGTCATCTCTGTGCTGGGTATTTCGACAAATCGCAAACATCCTCATCTCTCACTTTTTGTTCAAAATTGGTATATGTCTTGGGCCCTGAATCTAGCTGTGGGAAAATTAGCTAAAACGGGTCAAAAGTAGGTCAGAAGTGCACAATTGTAATCAGAGGTGGACTCGAGCCGCTTCGGCATTCGCCATTTGACATTACTGTTGGCAGCCATGACCTGCGGCCGGAGGCAGCGACCGGGTCAAGGATCGATCTATTGTTCTCACAACAGGATTCTGGGACACAGATAACCCTTCTCGCCGTGCTCCCTTCTCGCCGTGGTCCCTTCACACCGTGGTCCCTTCTCGCCGTGTTTGGTCCCTTCTCGCCGTGTTCCTTTCGCGTGACGACCTGTCCGACCAACTGGTCACATCGGCGGAGGGGGGGGGGGCAACCGGTCGATGGCTTGCAGAGGGCAGCAACCCCAGTGAGGTCGGCACTGGTTGGACTTGGGTCATGGGCTCCGCGGGCAGCTCGCTCACGCCGGCCTCAGCTGCCACCCACCGGTCCACGCACCGCAGGCAGGGCCTGTGGGGGGGGGGGGGAGGGGCACACTGCTCTCATCCGGGGGATCGGGCGACGGTCTGGCGGCTTCTGCTGCCTGTTCACAGGCGCGGCTCCACGACCCAAATGCCCGGTAGGGATTGTGCGGCATATCCATGTGCTAATATGCGTTATTTCTAATATATGTGCCAGTGCTAATGTCTCCTATCATTTTCACAGTGCCTTGAACCTATCCCACACGCGATACATGGAGCTGGAGGACCGGGCTTTGGTTCAGTGACCGGCCATTCAACTGGGGTGTACTCCCAAACCAGCACTGGTAAGATATATCACAGCAGTATGCAGTACAAAGGAAGAAACACGAATGCCATTTTTTGGCCAAATATATTTTTTGCATCATTCGATTCGTCTCGTGAAGGCACATCTGATGCAGAGTTCGTCACGGGCTGGGCCGTCCCTATGGGCCATGGACCAGGCCTGGGCCGGGCCTGGCCTGGGCCGGGCCTGGCCTGGGCCTCAACTTTAACCCGCGCACTGCAGGCGGTTTATTTCCGAGCACCTCAGGTTGTTTGCAGATAACGCAAAAATGGCGGCGCGCAGCGCCGCCTGGTTTTAACACACCTGTTAGGACACCAATTCCACACACTTTAAAAGAAATTAATAACCTCGGGTCATCTCAGGTCAGGTCACCAGACCAGGTCAAGTGACCCCCACCTCAAAAAAAGTTTGCAGTTGTGCCAAAGTCAGAGTTTCTCACCGATCAGTTTGAAACTTACAGGATGTCATGAGGTCATAAGTACTTACAATTCGTTTGTCTCGGAATTGTGATATCCGTGACCTAAGGTCAGGTTAATTTTGTAACCTCCCATAATAAGTCAATGGGGAAATATACAAATGCTTCCTATTTCAAGGATATGCATGATATTAGTCAAACTACTTCTGGATCATGTTATTATAGGATATTCGTGATAGTATTGATAGTAATAATAGTAATAATAGTAATAATAGTAATAATAGTAATAATAGTAATAATAGTAATAATAGAAATAATAGTAATAATAGTAATAATAGTAATAATAGTAATAATAGTAATAAAAGTAATAATAGTAATAATAGTATTAATAGTAATAATAGTAATAATAGTAATAATAGTAATAATAGTAATAATAGTAATAATAGTAATGATAGTAATAATAGTAATAATAGTAATAATAGTAATAATAGTAATAATAGTAATAATAGTAATAATAGTAATAATAGTAATGATAGTAATAATAGTAATAATAGTAATAATAGTAATACTAGTAATAATAGTAATAATAGTAATAATAGTAATAATAGTAATAATAGATAGTAATGATAGTACATAGTAATGAAGTACACTTTGTGTATCAAATATAAACGTTTGGCATATTTCTTCATCCAAATTAGCAATGTGTTTTAGTGAACGGATACGATTTCCTTTCCAATCCATGTAAGATGAGACCTTGAAACACAGGCTGCCAGAGCGCCTCTCAGGCGGCCAAAGAGTCTCCTCGGGCAGACAGAGCGCCCCCCTTTCAGGCAGACAGAGCACCCCCACTAAGGCGGCAAGAGCGCCCCCTTTCAGGCGGCCAGAGCATCCCCTCTCAGGCGGCCAGAGCGCCCCCTCTCAGGCGGCCAGAGCGCCATCTCTCAGGCAGCCAGAGGTCCCTCGCTTAGGCGGCCAAAACACCCCCTCTCAGGCGGCCAGAGCGCCCCTCTCAAGCGGCCAGAGCGCCCCCTCTCAGGCGGCCAGGGCGCCCATCTCAGACGGTCAGAGCGCCCCCTCTCAGGCGCCCAGAGCGCCCCATCTCAGGCGGCCAGAGCGCTCCCTTTCAGGCGACCAGAGCGCCCCTTCTCAGGCGGCCAGAGCGCCCTTCTCAGGCCAGCAGCCCCTGCCAAACACAAAACCTTCCTCGACTGAGTTTGCAGGGCAACTTCCCCCCCCCCCCCTCCCCTCTTCCGCCGCCACTGCGCGCGAGACTGCTGCTATCGTAACCTGCGTCCGCGAGATGCCAGAGACTGCAGCGGCCGTGACCTCTACTGAAGCGCTGCGCGAGACTGCTGCTACCGTGACCTCGGATCTTTCTACCGGCTAGTTTCAACACAACATTTTGCTTGGTGACGTTTCCAATGAAATGGCTACATATTCCCTGAAACATACGTGGTTTACCCACGCACTGCTTAACCCTATTTGTAACAGGCTCCTGGCTACCCCTATTTGTAACAGGGGGGGGGGGGCGGATTCCGCCCCCCCCCCCCGGAGATCTCGAGATCTACCCGTCCGATTTTCAAAAATGAAACGGCGTTTGATTCCCCTCAACACGATATACATTTCTAAATAATCAAAAAATCTAAATTTTTGATAGCGGGGCAACAGGGGGGAAAAAACACAAATTTCAGTGGTATTTTTGATCCAACGTAGCTTTCATGTTTATCGACTGATTTTAACACAATTAATAGGAATCGATAGAGATTGAATTTGAAATTGATAAATGACAGTGGCGTTTGAAAATTCAAAAATCATAGGCGTGTGCAGGTCACTCAATATGGGGGTGAAGTAAATGCGTAATACAACCATTTTTTGATGTGTTTTTTTAAGAAATGAAATGATATGTGATTGTGACATTAGGCAAAACAGTTAAAAATCATATTTTTTTGCCATAGGTGGTACCAGGTTAGCGAAAAAGGGGGGGGTAAAATTGGAGAAAAAAATATTAACCGCAGACAAGTTGCTACCCAGCACTATGAATATGTTGCTGATCGTAGATAGTTCCTTTTTGCATGTTGTACTTCATAATAGGCGTATCCAGGATCCAAACTGGGGCGGCTCAATACCTTTTGATAAGTATATTATCCGCTATTATGATACTAACTAGTCAACAGTGACTATTTCACTTACAACTTCAATTAACATTGCTTACCCCCCTTTTACCCTACCTGGACTCGCTTATTATCTTGCAATCGTTCGTAGAGTAGCCTGTGGTGCGTGTTTCATCCGAAAACTACAGTATGTTATGGCATTGTACGCCCATGCCTCTTAGTTCCCTTGCAATAATATGACCCCCTTTCTTCCATTCCTGAGCGCGCCTCTGCAAAAAATGACTTTATTCCCTTTCCTGGCCTCATATGTGCATATATAATTATAAGCTAACCGTCTATTGCGCCGTTATCGCTGGCATATCGTCATCACCAAGCCAGTCACCCCCCTTTTCATGTGCCTGAACACGCCCCTGAAACTCTATATGTAATAAAATATGCAATTAATGGAAGCAGAAACTATCTTTTACATCTTGATAACTATAAATGCCCCTTACATTGCTCTATTTGTTTCCCGCCAAGCATTGAATACTTCCTGGAAACCCCCCCTTTTCAAGCCCCTGAAACCGCCTCTGCCATGAAATTTTAATGATATTTCATTAACATCAACTAATTTGCACTTGTTGCAATCACCGTGAACCGATGTAACTCCTTCATACTTGAGGTAGTTACGAAGAAACCGTGAAGATCGCATTTCCGTATTATCGCCAAATATCTCCTCCGAACCCACCCAAAACTGTACCCTGGAACCGACTCTGTTCAGGTTAAGAACTCAAAATTTTGACTTCAAATGCGGTATTCAATTCTATGAAAAGTCCCAAAATTTCATGGGCCTGCTCCCATCCGTTCTGGAGATATCTGCGAAAAACATGAGGGCGGGCGGAATCCGCCCCCCCCCCCTGTTACAAATAGGGTTAATACGGACCACTACGGTAGATTCTCAGGGCATAAACGCGTATGTTAAGTAATCGGCATACGTGTTTTCGCAAATATCAGCATGTGCAAAATACCCGAGATACGTGGTTTTGCCACGTTTTCGGCGACATACGTTGTTTTACCTTTGCATTAAGCCACTTTCTGAAGCCAAAAAGAAGAAAAAAACACTCTCTGAAGCCTGG
The DNA here is from genome assembly GCA_036785665.1 of Chirona hameri. NCBI lineage: Eukaryota > Metazoa > Arthropoda > Thecostraca > Balanomorpha > Balanidae > Chirona > Chirona hameri. The sequence goes on from JAXIVJ010006909.1 coordinate 5,031, forward strand.
CAAAAAAAATTATATCGTTTTCAGCTGATATCCCGCGCGGCGCTGGGGTCTCCAGCCGAACGCGCGGCGCTGGGGGGTAAATTTTACCCCCCCTCGAATCTTCCGAACCAATAACCGCAGCGAGACGCGCAATGCGGCGATCGCAAGCTCTCAACGAGAAGAATCGAATGCATACTCGAAATTCTTAAAATAAGGTCACATGTCAGGTCACGGTCAGGTCAAATGTAAAATGTAAGTATTTGAGTTTTTGGGCTATACTTTCCATCCAAAGCCTTATATTGCAACTATTATCTCACAAAGTGCTCCAGAGTGTATAATGCATTTCCCGCATAAGTAAAAGTGAAATTGTAAGCAAAGGTCAAGGTCAAGGTCAGGTCACACAAGGTCACAGGTCTACGAAAGCCATGCGACACATGTTGTATGGGTTATTTTACACGTATAATTCGATAGAAGCAGCCATTTTCACAGCCTGACACCATATAATCGTCCTCAGGTCAAGGTCAGGTCACAATAAGGTCAAAATTTGAAATTGATTAATCTAAATAAACATTGCATGTTTCTAGACTAGTTTTGTCTTCGAAATACAGTGGTGGCATTTATTTGTCTGTATCTGGTCAGTAAAAGCCAAAAAACGCAATTAAAAAAATGGCGTCATGAGTTACTTGTTCTTAGAGAGCCATAAGTCAGTAAAAATAAAGAAATTGCTTTGAAATTTGGTTTGAACGTCGTTCATACTCGGTTCTCTAATATATCTTCCGTTTTTTTTTAAATCTTCAAACAAAAAACTTTTGTGGAAATTCTTCCCCAAAAATCAGTTTTTTGCATTTTTGGGGGTCAAAAACCCAAAAATTTGAAGATCTGAGATAGCCATGTCAAAGACAATGTTATTTCCCTTCTTTTGACGCCTTTTATTTGCAATTTGCTGTAACACGCTATTTTCTACGATTTGTCAAACATTTAACGTTTTTTCAACAAAAATGACATGGCATGACGTCACTAAAACGTCATTATCTGCAACAAATTTTCACGAATTTAAAAAAAAATGGCAGAAGACGTAGAATTGATGCATAATAAGCTACTGTAAGTTTCACTTTGATATCTGTCATAGTTGTCAAGTTATGGAGAAAATGCGGTAGGGGGGGTAAAATTTACCCCCCCCCCCCCAGCGCCGAGCGGGATATAATTTGTTTTAACCAAATTATTAATACGACCAAATTCGGCATGTGAAGCTGATTCCAAAGATGTAAAGATGTAATAGATACGAAGTATTTGACGGATTTTACGGCACAGAACAGAAAATATGCTATCCTGAACATTGTCATATCGCAGAAAACCGTGACATATGTGTTTCTTCCTTTGCACAGCAGAGCTGGTCATGACATTGTTTTTTTTATCTCTAAAAAAACACATGTATTGCCTGCATAACTATGGATGGAGACGATTACGAATATGCAATCAATCCATAATATATTATAAATTATATGCAGGAATATTTAATCTAATGATATGTATAATTGTATAACCATAGGAACATTATTTATGTCCACTATTTGTTTGTATCAAGACAATCCAAAACGGCATCTAGGCAATAAGACGTCGCCGAATGGCGAATTACAAATGCTAGTACCACCATAGCACATTTCTTTCGCGCTTGCTTGATAATCGCCAACAACGGCTTCCTCGACTTAAAGTATCAAACTTCTTTCGTGTTTCATGTGCTCTACCCATATTTTCACTTTTGAGTGACAGTTGAGTGGCTGTTGTGTTTGACGGGTCTGACGAGCGATATTATTACTGTAACTCATACCTTTCTTTGCAGTCGCAAGTCAAATGCAAAATCCAATGGAGAGTCCGGAATGAAAAACGGCCGACTCCCAGTCAACTGGAAACCTCCCAACTTGTGCCCTCACCTCACTCATCCAAACCGAAAAACAAAGCGCCGCGTTATGCAAATTTCGAGGGCTACCAAGGTATGTTGCAGTGTGAGATGCAACACGACGCTTGCAGAACGATGTGCTTAGTAAGCAAGACACATCCCAAACAGCAGATTAGCTGTCGATTACAATATGAATTGCTTTTCGTCCTGGCATTTGTTCTTGGTTATTGTTTTTCTCAACCGACGATCATCTCTCAACCATTTGGTTTGTTTAGTTTCGAGCGATTGTTATCGTAATTGGATTGCGCCTATACGTTGCTTCAACTGTCTTTTGCGGCATTGTGTGTGTATGAAAGAGTGAACAACGTTCCGTTTTGCCATAACACAACGTTCTTTCCGTTGTGTTAAAGGAAATAGTTCACCTTGAAACATTTTCCCAAACACGATTTTATTATATTTTTAATACAATTTATTTTTATATTGTCAAAAATGGTCTTATATCGCGCCAATTCAGGGCAGAAGGCCGTGAATTATTATTGCTTATCAAAACTATATTCTTACTCTCAGAGTCAGAGCCCTGACGTCACGCGAATTAAAAAAATGGTTCAGCCAGTCAGATTCGAAAGTAGTCGCGTGAGGATAGACTCGCATTAGAGATGTCCCAACCGGCGGCCGGCGGTTCGCTTGCTAGCACCAGCTGCAAGCTGATTGGCTGATGGTATAACCTCTGCCCGGGCTAGATCCAGCACTACATTCTTTCGCCAGCACCGCATTCCTTCACCAAAAAATCAAATATACTCGGCCTGGAGAGTCTTTTCAGTCAATAAAACTTGCAGATAGGGGTTTCCCAACACGGGCTACAAAACTGTTATCTCAGTTTAAAACTAATGTTGAAGGTGAACTATTTCCTTTTAGTTAAGTTTATTTCAATCATCATCAACAACATCAACATCATAAGTGGGTTTGATTGGCCCAATCAAACCCACTTATAGATAAAGACACAAACGTAGCGAAACACGCTAAAACACAAACATACCAACCTAAAAGACACTATACAACATGTGATATAAAATGCGATATAAGACAAAGACATGAGATATTAACCCGCGAGTTACTGGGGAATATATTTCATAACGCGACTTACTGGGGGGCTATTTTTAGCCCCCCTCTGATCTCCGGAACTACTGGACCGAACGTAAAAATTTAAACGGCATTCGATAGCCCTGGGAAATTTATCGAGGAAAACATAATATTGTTGACCTCGGGGTCACCGATGACGTCACAGGTCAGGTCAAGTACAAAATGTTTGACCGTGTCAAAAGGTCTCGATGGATGGAATTGTCGCGCAAAATTGCGATATTAAACGCATAAGCTGTCGATAAATCGGTATGATTCGTGTGTCTGACACTTCTAAGTACCTTTCTAAGCTGTTTATGACCTTGGTTCAGGTCAAGGTCATCCGAGGTCACGAGGTCAAACTGCAGATTACGGTCATTAGGCGTTGTAACACATGTTTATGGTTTTTTTTTCTCGTCTAGAACGCGAAAAATGACCTTATAACATTGTTTGTTCCATATAAATCAAAGTAAAAAGCAAAAATGGAAATGCGTTTTTCATAGTAATGCTGTGAGAAGTGGGCGATTTTTGTCATTTAAAGGTCATAACTCGGTCATTTTTAAAGATATCGACTTGAAATTTGGTACACATATTCACCGCATACGTCTCGATCGTATATACTCCGGTTTTTGGATAACTCTGATTTTTTCTTGAAAATTGTGTAAAAACAAACAAAAATGTATTTGGATTTCTCAAAATTTTGAAGTTCACAAAATCTAAGAAATCCGAGATAGCAGTTTGATAGCCCGGTCTATTGTCAGTAATTTGGTTTAAAACAATTTAGTTCATCTCAAATATCGTACCTTTGACAGCGTTTTCCGCAAACCATTATTTTGCAACAAAAACCGAAGAACATGACGTCACTCTGACGTCATTCCCGGTTGACCTATCATAGCCTCATCTTTTTTATTTTGCCAACATGTGTAGAATTGATGTGGGAGAAGGTACTGCAAGTTTGGTGACGATACCGGTGTTTATGTAGGCGTTATTGCAAAATAACGGGAGGGGGGGGGCAAAAAATAGCCCCCCCCCCCCCAGTAACTCGCGGGTTAAAGGGAATAGTTGACCTTTAACATGGGGTTTTGGACTGAGATAGCAGATTTGTAGAGCAGATCTAAAAATGGTTTGTGGTGAAAGGATTACCTCTCTACGTTAAGTAATTTCGACACAGGACTATTGGGCCCGATTTCAACCCCGCTGTTCTGGGCCACGATCGGGGAACGAACGCTCGCCGCCGCGCCGCAGGAGGCAGGTACACTATCTGGCACGTAGTCTCTGGTCACGACGCCTCGTTAATATCCGCTCAGCCGCCGGGGCGGCGCGGCGGCCCTTTGTCAGAGACTGTACTTGGCGTCAGGCGGAGCGGGGCGGAGCCAGAACGCCAGCTGCTATCGTACGATTTCTCGTGAAATAGAAAGAGAAACTTACTTCTTTCTCCACATATATCCATCAGTTGTCCAAACCAAAGTCATATTCATAGTTTTTAGCTCAAGATGTACCTAATTGTTGAACTTCAAGACAACTTTCAAGGTGACCTATTCCCTTTAAGTAGGTACATGACTAGACTGACAACCCAAAAATACCTGTGGCCTACCTAAAAGACATGACCTATGAGATATAAAGCACTATGACTATGTAGCGTTGGGGAATGACAGAGGGGTCATAGGGGTAGAGAGAGAGAGTGGGAGGGTATGATAGGGAACAAGGAGCTGGGCCGGGTTCCGCTCCACTCTGGCGTGTGGAGGGAGGGGTACGTTGTAGAGTGGGATAGCAGTGGGGGGATACATTGTAGGGAGAGGGGAATGGAGAAGAAGGTAGAAGGAGAGCGGGGGTTTAAAGAGAAAGGAGAAATGGGAGACGAAGAGTGCATCCTCTCCACCAGCTGTCATGGGAAGCTGCTGCTCCCTCTGGCTGTACTGGGAAGTGCTGATCCCTCTTGTCCTCTTCGTCAGCTCGACCTTCGGTGACCTGCCGTGACCTGCAGTGACCTGCAGTGACCTGCAGTGTTCTGCAGTGACCTGCAGTGACCTGTCATGACCTGCAGTGACCTGCAGTGACATGCAGTGACCTGCAGTGACATGCAGTGACCTGCAGTGACATGCAGCGACCTGCAGTGACCTGTCCGGTTCGTAGGTCTGCTAGAAGTGATGGGAGATGTAGAAACTGATGTAGAGATGTAGGTGTAGCATAGCGTAGATGTAGAGACAGATGTCTTGATGTAGGTATAGCGTAGCGTAGCAAGATCCCCTTCCGCGTACAAAACATCTGATGGTGGTAGATGCTTTTAAATTTTGAGAGACTGATCATCCTGGTCCATCGTATAGGCTGGTTCACCGACATGCCATTTCACTGCTCGAGGACGGGAGGGGCAGTGTCCCGCCCATGAGGGTGAGGACGGTACAAAGGGAAAAGGGGTAGGATTAGCGTCGGTTGTGACGCCCTGGTGACCACTGCCAACTTTCGTGATTAGGTATCTCTTTACAATCGTAAGTCGGATCGTAAGTTAGGTCATCCGTCCAGTTACCCATCCCCTCGAACCCCTGCTCACCTCCAAAGCCAAAATCGCCCACTTTGTCTTACGCCCAGCGTCGCTAAGTTTTGCTTTCCTTCGAGTGATGATCCGTACGGCTGTCCAGGCAAAGTTCGGACTACTCCTACTGGGCCTTAACCTAAGATTTATCCGTCATCATCCGCACTGCCACTTTCCCAGCTACAGACATTCCGCTTTCATTCGCCCCATAATTATTTGTCCGTCCCAAAAAATTCCCTCCCAGTAGTGCCGGATGCCAGCTGGATGAGTGACTCCCAGGTAGGATAAATGTCCTCGTCAATACGAAATCCTACTAGCGCTCCGCTGAACGACAGCATTGCTGCGTGGGCCGCCCAGAATAAATGTATTCAACGTAATCCGTCCGGTTCCTACTTTAGAAGGGAGCTAGTTTATCCATAGGACTTATATGAAACACCGACTACGCTTTACTGCTCGTCTTATCCTCTCTGTCCGGGAGAGGCCCCTATACCTACTGTCCGGGCCTCCGACCTGGGCTCCGCCGGACCTGGGTCCTCTATCCGGGCCTAACTTGGGCTCCGCCGGACCTCTGACCTCCATCCGGGCCACGACCTGGCTCCGCCGGACCAACTTTCTAAGTTAACATCGACCGGCATCGACGGCGAGCTACGCGGATGTCCTAGCCTATATACCGACTGCGGGCGCCCGGAAATCTCTAGAGGAGATCTTCCCGTTTAACCTAGAGTGACTTCTGAGGCACGTACGGCCTCCTCCTCCCTCTTATCCTTCCTCCCTCGCCCTCCTTTTTCTGCGCCAACCTATCATCCTCTGGCATTTGGCACCCGCAGTCTCGGACTTACTAATTGTAACCTCCCTGTGATATGCGGCCAGCCGATATCACTCGGTCTGGGCATAATTTTCCACGAGCACTTTCATTTACATGTTTCGCCACGCTGATAGATTTTCGATACAAGGATCGGGCACACAAGCCGTCATGCCTCTCCTCCAAGCTCCGATACTATTTAATCTCTGTCCTGTCCTGTCCTGACCCACTGTTGCAGGGATCACACCTCCCTGTCCTGTCCTGTCCCACTGTTGCAGGGATCACACCTCCCTGTCCTGTCCTGTCCTGACCCACTGTTGCAGGGATCACACCTTCCTGTCCTGTCCCACCGTTGAAGGGATCACACCTCCCTGTCCTGTCCTGTCCCACTGTTGCAGGGATCAACCTCACTGTCCTGTCCATGTCCTTCTAGCTATCCTATTACGAAATCAGTATCAGCGACGTTTCTCCAACTATGCCTGAGTACTAACCGCTTTACCAGTTCTCTATCGGGGACGTAAATTATATGAATCTTAGGTAATTTCCCACATGGGAAACGTTGTCCAAAAAGAATCGCCACCAGAGATAACGTGCATGTATCACAAATGACCCCTTTCAATAAGCATCAGCTAGTAATCTCCTAAATATCACTTTTAAACTTCAATATAATCGGCAGTGCACCATCGTCAGAATATATTCAAATAATTTAACGCTGTTTATAGTTGGCTAATAATAAGGCTTAAGTTACCACTTGGACTGTCAATATACAGGACATCTAACATTACAGTTGTACCATGACGTTAACAAAGGGAGGCGTCGGCTGTAATGTCGTAAATCGCGAGCTGCTGGCTGAAGGTGTATTTTTAACAGACGGTTAGGAGACTCACAATATTAAGAAAGTTAATTTGACTGTTATACTTATCATCCACTGACTCGCAAGTATACGTCTGTTGCAGGTTGCTGCACCCTTAGAACCTTTTACGGGCTGAACTAGTTATGGTTTGATCGATAATTCCAAGAAGGTAATATAGACAGGGATTTAACGTTAACCACTCCGGATCAGCGGCACGAGTTTATCAGCGACAGAAACGAGGTCGCATTGACGGCTAAGGAATCGCATTTCTCATACACCGTCCTTAAACAATCGTCGGTAGGAAGCGATGCTGGACCAATAGCTAATAGCGCATCGCCGATTTTACATATGTAATCTTAGACAGACAATCCCCTGGCGGTAACTTACCAGTCTCCGATTTGTGTTGTCCCGCTCAACATAGAGCACACCTCTAAGCGACAGAATGAACCGATACTTTATAACCAATCGATGCCGTCTCAGTGATATGGTCCTTACATTTGTTATCCTTACCTGCCAAGCTAGAATGACGAGTCTCTACCCAACCTCACTAATACTTTGTCTGGTAGTTGGGTTACCTGGCGTTTTAACCGTTCAGCGAAAGTTACCATTCCGTGATTTGAAATCGTCCACAACTCTGATACATAACGTTAAATTTACTGAAGCGGAAACGTACTTAATCATTAAACTCGGGCTTCTGGCTAAGTATTGCGAGCAAGACGAGAACGAATTAATCGAACCATTCAAACAACAATCGAAACATATCCTACTTATCTGCGGCTATACTGGCTTAATTCTTGCCTTACCTCATGCTGTCGGGGAACCGCATCGCTGTGTACATTTCCTTCCTTCAACGACCCTCTCGACTCCATCATGTCTCCTTTCCCCCGTAAAATGTTACACAAATTTACAATGTTTATTTTAACTCAGCAACTAAACAAACGGTAGCGCAGTAAATAATCGTTTTTGGTACGTCCCAATCAATTTACATGTTCAACCAATGATTCATTTGAATCTCCGCCTAATATCACCAAAACCAGCACAGAACCGAATAATTGACTCGCTCAATCTCTAGTTTAAAATACTAACTAAAACCGCTCGTATTTACATGCGCCAATGCGCTAGGGCTTACGCCATGACCTGCAACGCAGCGTGCTGGATTCCAAAGTACTACGGTCGCTTGGCATCACACCTCTAGTACAGCATCGGCTACACATACATTTTTCCTGCCTTCCTAGGTAAAAGGTAGCGAGCCTGGACAGATAACCCAAATTACGTAAAATATCCCACTTAGTCCCTTATTGTTTAAATTTTGTAATCACCGGACCTGGGCAGAATTTCGGGTAGGATCGGAGAGGATGAGCAGCTTCGTGACTTACTGTGATCTGCCGCCGTCGGCTCTGTTCTTGCCGTCTTCCTCTCTCTGCGGCTGTCAGCCCTGCCACGGCGGACGGCTGCCGCCGCCGCGCCGCGGGCAGCGCGCGTGCTGGAGTCCCGTTGTCGACTGCCTCCGCTGCTGTCCGCTGCTGTCCGCTCCCCTTCCGCTGCTGTCCGCTCCTGTCCGCTGTCTTGTCTCCGCTGTCAGCCCTGCCACGGCGGACGGCTGCCGCCGCCGCGCCGCGGGCAGCGCGCGTGCTGGGGTCCCGTTGTCGACTGCCTCCGCTGCTGTCCGCTGCTGTCCGCTCCCCTTCCGCTGCTGTCCGCTCCTGTCCGCTGCCTTGTCTCCGCTGTCAGCCCTGTCACGGCGGACGGCTGCCGCCGCCGCGCCGCGGGCAGCGCGCGTGCTGGGGTCCCGTTGTCGACTGCCTCCGCTGCTGTCCGCTGCTGTCCGCTCCCCTTCCGCTGCTGTCCGCTCCTGTCCGCTGTCTTGTCTCCGCTGTCAGCCCTGCCACGGCGGACGGCTGCCGCCGCCGCGCCGCGGGCAGCGCGCGTGCTGGGGTCTCGTTGTCGACTGCCTCCGCTGCTGTCCGCTGCTGTCCGCTCCCCTTCCGCTGCTTTCCGCTCCTGTCCGCTGTCTTGTCTCCGCTGTCAGCCCTGCCACGGCGGACGGCTGCCGCCGCCGCGCCGCGGGCAGCGCGCGTGCTGGGGTCCCGTTGTCGACTGCCTCCGCTGCTGTCCGCTGCTCGTCGCTGCTGTCCGCTCCTGTCCGCTGTCTTGTCTCCGCTGTCCACCGTCTTGTCTCCGCTGTCCGCCCTGCCACGGCGGACGGCTACCGCCGCCGCGCCGCGGGCAGCGCGCGTGCTGGGGTCCCGTTGTCGACTGCCTCCGCTGCTGTCCGCTCTCTCGTCTCCGCTGTCCGCCGTCTTGTCTCCGCTGTCCGCCCTGCCACGGCGGACGGCTGCCGCCGCCGCGCCGCGGGCAGCGCGCGTGCTGGGGTCTCGTTGTCGACTGCCTCCGCTGCTGTCCGCTGCTCGTCGCTGCTGTCGGCTCCTGTCCGCTCTCTTGTCTCCGCTGTCCGCCGCCTTGTCTCCGCTGTCCGCCCTGCCACGGCGGACGGCTACCGCCGCCGCGCCGCGGGCAGCGCGCGTGCTGGGGTCCCGTTGTCGACTGCTCCGCTGCTGTCCGCTGCTGTCCGCTCCCCTTCCGCTGCTGTCCGCTCCTGTCCGCTGTCTTGTCTCCGCTGTCAGCCCTGCCACGGCGGACGGCTGCCGCCGCCGCGCCGCGGGCAGCGCGCGTGCTGGGGTCTCGTTGTCGACTGCCTCCGCTGCTGTCCGCTGCTCGTCGCTGCTGTCCGCTCCTGTCCGCTCTCTTGTCTCCGCTGTCCGCCGCCTTGTCTCCGCTGTCCGCCCTGCCACGGCGGACGGCTACCGCCGCCGCGCCGCGGGCAGCGCGCGTGCTGGGGTCCCGTTGTCGACTGCCTCCGCTGCTGTCCGCTGCTGTCCGCTCCCCTTCCGCTGCTGTCCGCTCCTGTCCGCTGTCTTGTCTCCGCTGTCAGCCCTGCCACGGCGGACGGCTGCCGCCGCCGCGCCGCGGGCAGCGCGCGTGCTGGGGTCCCGTTGTCGACTGCCCCGGCTCGTGTGTCCGCTGCTGTTCGCTGCCCTTCCGCTCTTAGCTGCTCAATGTGCTCACTTGCCTCTCCGCGTAGTCGGAACAATGCAGCCTTGAACGTGTTGTCGTCATTCCACCCCGTGAACGCCGCCGTCCTCTCCACCATCCGAATCCATTCTTCTAGATTCTGTTGACCGTCGTAGGTGTCGATATTCCCGACCATCCGGAGCTTCTCGGTGCTCATTGTAGCGCTGTCAGCGGCGGTGAGACCACAACTTCCCTGTCACTTGTCCACCGGGCCTCTGTCCCGTACCGCCGGGCGGGTCGCCCTTTATAGTTTCTTCCGGTCAGCGGCTGCTGCGGTGGCGGGGTGTGGCAGGACCCCCGTCCTCTGATTGGCCGAGCGTCTCTGTACTTGGTGCATCCAAGCTGCTGACGCCTTTTCTCATTCAATTTTGAGCTTAGAACCTTCTGGAAAATAACTTATATCTGACTCCCTTAGTCGGATCTGATTGTTGATAACGGGGACACGCCCTTTCAGTTCTTGTTTCGGGATACGTTGCCGGTGTGGCACATTTCTGGCTGATCTATCTTGTTCCTGCATTCTTTTAATTGGTGGTTTCTCTCCTTTCCGGAATGCGTTTTGATACCAGGTTTGGGTATTTTATACATTATTTATATCCTTGCTATAGTGATTTGGTAAGGCGTTGTGGTCATTGCCTCTGCATTTGCATCCGGATTAGTTCATCATATCACTTTGTCCGTAATGATCTGTCGCTTTTCAACCGCTGATCATAGATATGTCGATAGGATATGGTGATTAATTACTTCCACGATTTGTTCTCTTGGCATCAGTTCTTCAATCATTAGCTTTCCATCAATTCCTCTTGTTACATTTATTTGTATTCTTCTGCTTACGCCGCCGTTGCATGGTGCCATTTATGTCACTCCCGTCGGTGCCCTTATTTGGTAACGTCTTGAGTCCCGTGACGTCCCGTGATGCGCCGGTCGCGCATGCGTCGGGAGGCTGGGAGGGAGAATGGGGGGGGGGGGGGGGGAGGGAAGGGTGTGGCGGTTCTGGTGGTGCGGGTTCATCCTGGATGATGTGGTTCGCTGACTGTGCGGGTTCACGTTGAATGATAGGATTCAGAGGGAGCTTCGCCAGGCTCGCGTTCCCTGCGGGCCATAACTAACTGCTAATGGCTGTCTGCTAATGGCTGCCTGCTAATGGCGGTCATCATGACTTTGTTGAAACGCGCAGTCTAGACCGCCGCGCACTGGTCTTTTTTACCAGTGTCGTTGTCTGGAGAGAAGGCGGTGGCCGGCTGGGTTTGGTCTGGGAGCCGGCCGGCTACGGTCCATGGTCACACATGATTTTAATAGGAGATTTTAATTGGAGATGTACCACGCTACATCTTTAGTTTGACTTTCTCTAGTTGCGTCCCTGCAACTCGTAAAAATACACCCTCCGTTCTTGATAACCTTAATCACTCCCTTATTTCCATCCAGACTGGCCCTTCCCTTATACACGGTTAGAACACACTTACAATAACATCGCGCTACGCATTACCTTACATTCTTTTACACTTTTACGTTACCCTTGTTTGGATAGTTCAACCAATCGCGCGTTGGTTAGTGCCGGTCCTCTGCAACCTTGGTAGGATGGTGTTAGACTCGAATCCGGCTGGCCACGCGCAGAGTCTGGCTGGCCACGCGCAGAGTCCGGATGGCCACGCGCAGAGCCCGGATGGGCCTCGCGTAGAGCCCGGATGGGCCTCGCGCAGAACCTGGATGGACCACGCGCAGAGCCCGGATGTCCACGCGCAGAGCCCGGATGGCCTCGCGCAGAGCCCGGATGGGCCTCACGCAGATCCCGGCTGGGCCACGCGCAGTCTGGATGACCACGCGCAGAGCCCGGATGGGCCTCGCGCAGAGCCTGGATGGACCTCGCGCAGAGCCGGCTGGCCACGCGCGGAGTCTGGATGGTCGCGCGCCGAGCCCGGCTGGGCCTCGCGCAGTCTGGATGACCACGCGCAGAGCCCGGTCCTCTTCCTCCGTTAGTCAGGTGACCAGGCGCCTTGCCTGGTCGCGGGTCTTCTTCAGCTTGTCCTCCCCCTCGGCGGCGTCCTCCAGCCACCTCCATTAGCTCGTCGGCGCCGGTGTCTGCGGTCGCCTCCCTGCCTGAAGCACGTACTTCCCCCGCATCGTCTTCATCATTCGTCTCGGGAACGCCTCCGTCTCGTCCTCTTAGTCCTCTTCGTTCTTTTCGTAGTCCTCTTCTTCTTCCTCTTCGTAGTCCTCTTCTTCCACCTTTTTGCCCTGCCGTGTCGTCGGGTCTCGATTTCTTCCTGTTACTAGAGGAGCCGCTGTAGCTCGGTTTGTTTCTGTCTAGTTTCTTTCATTTCTTTCTCTAGTTTCTCGATCCTTGCCAGCAAAGCGTCTAGCCCTCCCTGTAGCATTGCTGGCGACATGGGTCCGGCCACGTATGCCATCGCGTTTTGAGCAGTTTGGTTTCTTTTCTTGCATTTGCAGCACATCACGAGGATCACGCCCGTCACTGCGATTACCCCGATCGTGCTGAATGTCAGATTTGTATTTCTGATTATCGTTTCACCCCAGCCATCCTCCGGGACGCTTTCGATCTTCCAGTCCCTTACTTGTTTCTTCAAATCGTATAGGGTCACGTCTACTTGGCTGTCTTCCGGCAGTTTCTCGATCATTTTTACTATGGCCGTTTGATCCACCTGTATTTCCCCTGGGAGTCTAGTCAGTAGCGATTCGATGTCGAGGTTGATTTCGAAATGGGTCAGGTCGTCGAGAGATACATTCAGCCGGTCTCTTCTTCTTCTTGAGAGATGGGCTGGTATTATATACCGGTCTCCGATCGCCGAGCACCCCGAGGGTAACGTGAAAACCCCCGTCCCTTGTAGTCTGAATACCTTTGTCGGTGTCGGATCTCCGACGCATTCCAGGGAGAATGACTCTGTTGTTGGAAGTACATACACCCATTTATTTGTTGTTATGGTGTACAGCTGGGGTGGTGGTCTTGTGATTCGGCGCCGGCAGGACGTGTCCGTCTTCTCGGTATTACCTCGGAAGGCATCGTAGAGGCACCCGCGTCTCTGTTCTCGAACCAGTGGGGTAAAATCTGTGCAGTAGGTTCCGCTATCATGCTGTAGGCATCTGTTGATATCTTCCGTTTTCAAGTTCAGGTGGAGCCTGTGATCATTGGAGAGGGCGAAGTATGCAGCTATAACTTCAGTTTCGAGCGCGGCAGTGGAATTGATAAAATGAGTGGGAATGGGTGTGACTTTATAAAGTTCGAACTTGCCGTACGGCCGATACCTCAACGGTATGCTGATGTGGGTTTCCCATCCGTCCGCTAGGGCTACCGCGGTTATTCTTAGTGTCTGGTACATGTCGGCTGAGCTGATGGAGGTTGGCGCGGCAAACGTCCATCCGTCTGGGAGTTGTTTCTGTATATCGGCCAGGGTGGTTTCTAGGGTCTTTAATGGTAGTATAGTTGGCGTGACTTCTCCTCGTTGTGTGTGCGCCATAGCCTCACTGAGTTGGTGTACTTCTTGTCTGTAGGCTAGAACAGCGGCCCCCGTGGTGCGTATGGCTGAGGCCACGATTCTGGAGAGGTCTAGTTCTTGGCGGATGGTCAGGTGCGTGGTTTGCCGCATCAATGCGGCTTCGGACCGACTTCGAATCACTGCATTAAACAGTCGTTGGGTTTCGTTAGCCAATTTCATGATGTTGTTTGCGTTGGTCTTCTGACCCTTACGTAGTGTTCCAATGATGGTGGTTTGGAGTTCAATCATATGATGTAGTTTGCCCACCCCTGCTTCGATGCCTTTGATTTGTTTATGCAGCTTCTTGGTGTCTTCTTCCGTCGATGTCCCGAAGGCCCATTTCAGAGCGTCCCCAATGAACGGGAGGAGTCCCCTGGTTCTTCTGCTCAACTTCAGTTTCGTCTGTATTTGACTCATTTCTTCTTCCGCGACCGTTAGTTCATATTCCATCCATTTCTGCTCTTGATACCACATCTCAATAATGTTCGTCCGCATCATCCTTCTGCGTCTTGACTCCTTCTTCATATATCTCTGCCTTTCTGCCGATAATGGGCGGCTCCAGTTTCCTCTCTGGCTGCCTTTCCCGTCTTCAAAATCCGGGAAACCTTTCAAAGCCGCACTAATTTGGTTAAATTGTTCCCGAATCGATCTGGCTTGAGCTTGCACCGCCCGACTTTGTAGACGAGTCACCATCGTCCATCCTCCCGTAGAAAGAATCAGGGGCCCTCTTGGCGAGAACAGTAGACCGCTGCTTAGTCCTGGGACGTTGGCATCTTGTAGAGCTGTTTGCAGCGTCCCCCTGGGTTGACCGTTGATGAGGCAGGCGCCGAGCACGAAGACGGCGATCCACCTGGAAAAGAAGTAGCGTTGTTGCTTTCTGGTTGTTTCATTTAATATACGTTATTTTGGGGTGACTCGTCGTCCCTTCCTTGTGCGGCCCGTCGAGCCCGAATCCTCTCCGATCGCCTGGGGAACTCTTCGTTCCCCCTTAGCCATGATGGGTGGTCCCTGTGGGGTCCCTGTGGTGTCGTCCAATATGGGCCTAACCCCCCAGCTTCGATCCCCTGTTCGTTCTCCGGAAGCTGGCTCGGGAGTGCGTCCCGCCCAGGGCCGGTCACTTGTTCATCTCGCCCGTTTATTGGCCCGGTTGTTTCTGGTGCCTCGTTTTCGTCTTCCTGTTCTTTCTCCCAGTCCTGGTCGGGCCTGAAGGGCTTGTGTCGGTGTTTTTCCTCCTGAAGCCATGCATCTAATGGTGACACCTGCTGCTTAGGAGCTGCTGACTGGGTGGTTGCCTCCCGGTCATCCTCCGGCCACACCATTTCGGGGATGGCTGCTTTGAGTCGTTGAACATGTACTCGTAGATGCTTGCCTCGCCGGTCGGGGTGTTCAATGGCGTAGTTCAGGGGGCTCGTCCTCTTGATGATCCGGTATCCTGATTTCCATGGGCGTTGCAGCTTCCGAGTGTTTCCCACGGGCACTCTCTCATCCAAAAGGTAGACTTCATCGCCCACTTGGAACTCCCGGAGGTTGCTTCTCTTGTCATGCACTCTCTTCTGTTCCTCTCGTACCTGTACCAACCGGTGCTTCACTACACGGAATGCTTCTTGGAGCCTTCTGACGGCCTCTGCCTTCGTGTTTTGGATTTCGTCCAGCTGCGGCAGTCGACGTTCCGGGTCGGCTAGCATGATATCCAGCGGGGCTCTGCAGGGGCGGAAGAACATCAGGAAGAAAGGCGACTCCTTGGTTGACTCCTGGGGTGCCGCGCGGTACGCATGCATCACGTACGGTAGGTACTTGTCCCAGTCGGTCTGGTTTTCTGCAACGAAGGCTCTCAGCATGGCGGCTAGAGTACGATTGTACCGTTCGCAGAGCCCATCAAACTGCGGGTGATACGGCGTTGTGAAGAGACGCGAGATCTTCAGCAGACGGCATAGTTCCTCCATTAGCTTGGATCGAAAGTTGCTTCCATTGTCGGTGATCAATTTTTCAGGTAGCCCATACTCCAAAAATTTATCCATCAAGACAGCTGCTGTTGTTTCCGCGGTCTGGTCTCTGGTGGCTACTGCTAGGACGTATTTGGTCAGGTAGTCCGTGATCACGATGATGTATTTCTTGCCGGTACTGGTCTGCGGGAGTGGCCCTAAGACGTCTACTGCCACCGTGTGCCACGCGCCCAGGGGTTCGGGCATGCTGCCCAGCGGTGCTTGGTACCTCAGTCCCCGGTCCTTTTCTTGGCATGTCGGACAACCTTGTACATATCGGTGACACGCGGCGTACATATGCTTGAAGAAGTATGTTGTTCTTAACTTGTCGAGGGTCTTCTTCGTCTTCAGGTGGCCGGCGTGTGCGTCTTGAACGGCTCGGCGGACCAGCGTCTGTGGTAGTACTGTTTTGTATATTATCTCGCCAGTCAGATCGCAGGTGACTTCCTCCAAAACACCGTCCGGGGCGAGCCGAAACGTGTGGTCCCGCTGCCAGTTCTTCTCGGTTTGCTTCTTCTCCAGGCTTCTGACTAGATGTAGGCAGTCTTCGTCTTGTCGTTGCGCCTCTTCGAGGGCCGTTCTCCCAGTGATCATGCTCACCTTTGCATTGCCGAGTTCGTGGTTTCCTAACCGCCCTTCCAGTTGGCTGTTCGAAACTCTTTCTTCCGTCGTCCTTGCCGCTTGTTGTCGTGTGTGTCCTCCCGTGCCCTGGTCGCAGTCGAGGCTCGCACTTGGATCTTGGTCTCTTCCTGGATTTTCTTCCTGGCTTTGCGGTACTTCGCAGGTGATGTTCATTGCGGCTCTGTCTTGATGTGGGTTTGGCTGGGGCTGATCTTCATTGGGGTCCAGGTCTTCCTTCTCTGCTTCTGCCCCATCTTCGAAGTATTCATGCATGCGTGACAGGAAGTCTGCATTGCGATGCTGCTTCCCAGCTTTGTGGACGATCTTCAGGTCGTACTCTTGCAGGGCCATACGCCATCGTTGTAATCTTGGGGCTGCGTTCTCTATAGTGAGTAACCACTTGAGGGCCCAGTGATCTGTGATGACGAGGGTGGTCCGACCGAGTATGTAGTCGCGGAAGAACCGCGTGGCCCACACAAGCGCCAGACACTCCAACTCGCAGGCGGAGTAGTTTCTCTCCAGCGGTCCTGTCTTCTTTGAGGCGTAGGCCACCACTCGTTCTTTGGCATCTCCGTAGTCTTGGCCGAGCACTGCTCCAAGTCCCGTCGCGCTCCCGTCTGTCATGAGGATGAACGGTTTGGTGAAGTCAGGTAACGCCAGCACCGGTTCACTTGTGAGCGCCGTTTTCAGGTCTTCGAATGCCTTTTGTTGTTTGTCTCCCCAGTGGAAGCTCACCGACTGCTTTGTGAGTTCCGTGAGTGGGCTTGCCCGCCGACTGAAGTCCTGCACGAAGCTGCGGTAGTAGGAGGCTAGTCCTATCATTTCCCGGACTCCGGTCACTGTTGTTGGTGGCGCCAGGTTTTGTACTTTTTCGATGTTGCTTGGGTCCGGCCGAATCTCTCCTGGGGAGAGTAGGTGTCCCAAGTACTTCACCTCCGTCTTCGCGAACGAACACTTTGACGGCTTGAGTTTGATGCCGGCTCGTTCTAGCCTCTCGAAGATGAGGTGTAGATGTTCCAGGTGTTCCTCGAACGTCCGGGAGAAGCAGATGATGTCATCAATGAACACGTGGCAGAACTTGCCCGTGTATCCCGACAGGACGTGGGACATCAGCCTCTGATAGGTGGCTGGCGCGTTGCGGAGGCCGAAGGCCATGACTTTCCATTGCCAGAGTCCTAGATGACATCGGAACGCTGTCTTGTGTCGATCCTCTTCGGCCATCTTGACCTGCCAGTAGCCTTGTTGGCAATCTAGGCAGCTGAAGATTTTTGCCCCGCCCACGGTGTCGAAAATCTCACTCTTGGTGAGTGGTAGGGGGTAGTTGTCTGGGTTTGTGATCGTGTTCAGCCCCCTGTAGTCGATGCAGAAACGGGTTTCGCCATTCTTCTTCGGGACGAGCACTACACCCGCGGCATATGGTGATACAGATGGTTCGATGATGTCTTTGTCTAACATTTTCCGTACTTCTTTTTCGATAATTTCTCTGTCATGATGGGAGGCTTTGTATCCAGACCTTCGTACCGGCTTGTTAGTTGTCAACTCGATGCGATGTTCGATGAGAGTGCAGGTGCCGAGACTCCCGTCCCACGAGAAACAGTTGTCGTGAGTCCTGACTACCGTTAGAAGTGCCTTGCGCTCCTCTGGCGCCAGAAAGCCTGTCTGGAGTTCTTCTACGTTCCAGGTGACCTTCCCTCCAC
This sequence comes from Chirona hameri, assembly GCA_036785665.1. Classification (NCBI taxonomy): domain Eukaryota; kingdom Metazoa; phylum Arthropoda; class Thecostraca; order Balanomorpha; family Balanidae; genus Chirona; species Chirona hameri. The sequence goes on from JAXIVJ010006909.1 coordinate 23,068, forward strand.
TTTCGCTGGTCTTTCCTTCTACTGCTTTCGGGGTGTCCGGTGTTGCGATGATTTTGCACGTCCCTCTCTCTGCGGCTGTCAGCCCTGCCACGGCGGACGGCTGCCGCCGCCGCGCCGCGGGCAGCGCGCGTGCTGGAGTCCCGTTGTCGACTGCCTCCGCTGCTGTCCGCTGCTGTCCGCTCCCCTTCCGCTGCTGTCCGCTCCTGTCCGCTGTCTTGTCTCCGCTGTCAGCCCTGCCACGGCGGACGGCTGCCGCCGCCGCGCCGCGGGCAGCGCGCGTGCTGGGGTCCCGTTGTCGACTGCCTCCGCTGCTGTCCGCTGCTGTCCGCTCCCCTTCCGCTGCTGTCCGCTCCTGTCCGCTGCCTTGTCTCCGCTGTCAGCCCTGTCACGGCGGACGGCTGCCGCCGCCGCGCCGCGGGCAGCGCGCGTGCTGGGGTCCCGTTGTCGACTGCCTCCGCTGCTGTCCGCTGCTGTCCGCTCCCCTTCCGCTGCTGTCCGCTCCTGTCCGCTGTCTTGTCTCCGCTGTCAGCCCTGCCACGGCGGACGGCTGCCGCCGCCGCGCCGCGGGCAGCGCGCGTGCTGGGGTCTCGTTGTCGACTGCCTCCGCTGCTGTCCGCTGCTGTCCGCTCCCCTTCCGCTGCTTTCCGCTCCTGTCCGCTGTCTTGTCTCCGCTGTCAGCCCTGCCACGGCGGACGGCTGCCGCCGCCGCGCCGCGGGCAGCGCGCGTGCTGGGGTCCCGTTGTCGACTGCCTCCGCTGCTGTCCGCTGCTCGTCGCTGCTGTCCGCTCCTGTCCGCTGTCTTGTCTCCGCTGTCCACCGTCTTGTCTCCGCTGTCCGCCCTGCCACGGCGGACGGCTACCGCCGCCGCGCCGCGGGCAGCGCGCGTGCTGGGGTCCCGTTGTCGACTGCCTCCGCTGCTGTCCGCTCTCTCGTCTCCGCTGTCCGCCGTCTTGTCTCCGCTGTCCGCCCTGCCACGGCGGACGGCTGCCGCCGCCGCGCCGCGGGCAGCGCGCGTGCTGGGGTCTCGTTGTCGACTGCCTCCGCTGCTGTCCGCTGCTCGTCGCTGCTGTCCGCTCCTGTCCGCTCTCTTGTCTCCGCTGTCCGCCGCCTTGTCTCCGCTGTCCGCCCTGCCACGGCGGACGGCTACCGCCGCCGCGCCGCGGGCAGCGCGCGTGCTGGGGTCCCGTTGTCGACTGCTCCGCTGCTGTCCGCTGCTGTCCGCTCCCCTTCCGCTGCTGTCCGCTCCTGTCCGCTGTCTTGTCTCCGCTGTCAGCCCTGCCACGGCGGACGGCTGCCGCCGCCGCGCCGCGGGCAGCGCGCGTGCTGGGGTCTCGTTGTCGACTGCCTCCGCTGCTGTCCGCTGCTCGTCGCTGCTGTCCGCTCCTGTCCGCTCTCTTGTCTCCGCTGTCCGCCGCCTTGTCTCCGCTGTCCGCCCTGCCACGGCGGACGGCTACCGCCGCCGCGCCGCGGGCAGCGCGCGTGCTGGGGTCCCGTTGTCGACTGCCTCCGCTGCTGTCCGCTGCTGTCCGCTCCCCTTCCGCTGCTGTCCGCTCCTGTCCGCTGTCTTGTCTCCGCTGTCAGCCCTGCCACGGCGGACGGCTGCCGCCGCCGCGCCGCGGGCAGCGCGCGTGCTGGGGTCCCGTTGTCGACTGCCCCGGCTCGTGTGTCCGCTGCTGTTCGCTGCCCTTCCGCTCTTAGCTGCTCAATGTGCTCACTTGCCTCTCCGCGTAGTCGGAACAATGCAGCCTTGAACGTGTTGTCGTCATTCCACCCCGTGAACGCCGCCGTCCTCTCCACCATCCGAATCCATTCTTCTAGATTCTGTTGACCGTCGTAGGTGTCGATATTCCCGACCATCCGGAGCTTCTCGGTGCTCATTGTAGCGCTGTCAGCGGCGGTGAGACCACAACTTCCCTGTCACTTGTCCACCGGGCCTCTGTCCCGTACCGCCGGGCGGGTCGCCCTTTATAGTTTCTTCCGGTCAGCGGCTGCTGCGGTGGCGGGGTGTGGCAGGACCCCCGTCCTCTGATTGGCCGAGCGTCTCTGTACTTGGTGCATCCAAGCTGCTGACGCCTTTTCTCATTCAATTTTGAGCTTAGAACCTTCTGGAAAATAACTTATATCTGACTCCTTTAGTCGGATCTGATTGTTGATAACGGGGACACGCCCTTTCAGTTCTTGTTTCCGGATACGTTGCCGGTGTGGCACATTTCTGGCTGATCTATCTTGTTCCTGCATTCTTTTAATTGGTGGTTTCTCTCCTTTCCGGAATGCGTTTTGATACCAGGTTTGGGTATTTTATACATTATTTATATCCTTGCTATAGTGATTTGGTAAGGCGTTGTGGTCATTGCCTCTGCATTTGCATCCGGATTAGTTCATCATATCACTTTGTCCGTAATGATCTGTCGCTTTTCAACCGCTGATCATAGATATGTCGATAGGATATGGTGATTAATTACTTCCACGATTTGTTCTCTTGGCATCAGTTCTTCAATCATTAGCTTTCCATCAATTCCTCTTGTTACATTTATTTGTATTCTTCTGCTTACGCCGCCGTTGCATGGTGCCATTTATGTCACTCCCGTCGGTGCCCTTATTTGGTAACGTCTTGAGTCCCGTGACGTCCCGTGATGCGCCGGTCGCGCATGCGTCGGGAGGCTGGGAGGGAGAATGGGGGGGGGGGGGGGGGGGAGGGAAGGGTGTGGCGGTTCTGGTGGTGCGGGTTCATCCTGGATGATGTGGTTCGCTGACTGTGCGGGTTCACGTTGAATGATAGGATTCAGAGGGAGCTTCGCCAGGCTCGCGTTCCCTGCGGGCCATAACTAACTGCTAATGGCTGTCTGCTAATGGCTGCCTGCTAATGGCGGTCATCATGACTTTGTTGAAACGCGCAGTCTAGACCGCCGCGCACTGGTCTTTTTTACCAGTGTCGTTGTCTGGAGAGAAGGCGGTGGCCGGCTGGGTTTGGTCTGGGAGCCGGCCGGCTACGGTCCATGGTCACACATGATTTTAATAGGAGATTTTAATTGGAGATGTACCACGCTACAACTACACTGACTAAGAGTATTGTAGTCGAGTACACGATGGCATGTTTCCTAAAATGATAAAAGACACCATACAACATGTGATATAAAATGCGATATAAGACAAAGACATGATATATTAAATGAGTAGGTATACATGACTAGACTGACAACTCTAAAATACCTACGGCCTACCTAAAAGACAGGACCTATGAGATATAAAAACACTATGATTACACTGACTAGAGTACTGTAGTGGAGCATACGATGACATGTTTCCTAAAATTACCAATCCCTGTATGCCAGATATCTACGGTCCTTGTAGAGTTTAGGAACGTGTTGCAATGACGAGGGATTCTGACAAACATACTGGACTTGACCGTGTTCACTCTGGCATGCGGCACGTGGAACAACACTGCTATGGAGTACACGGGGAGCAGCTGCCAAAGGGAATGACTATACAAGGAAAGACGAGTCAATTTTGTTGTTGTGAATGTTTCTCAGGAGCATGATGTCGCATTGTAATCTTCTTGCAGCGAGAGATGCTAGTCCGAAATGACGTAGAAAACTATCATAATCCAAAGCGACATCTGCAACACGACAGCGAGCGCAGAGCCAAGTCAGGAACTTATACTGAACTTTTTCAGTTATTTTCAAATGCGTGTTGCAGCTCCTCCCCTTATAACACAGCCATACTCTAGTATTGATCGAACATTTGCGCAGTATGTCGATATGATTGACTTGGGATTGACATCGTACAATGAGCGACCATTTTTTCCGGTTTGAAACGATCTCATCAAAAGACCGAGAGCCCTGTTCGTTCGTACATCGCTCTATTTACTGCCAGCCAAGCCTCCCTACTTCCTTACTTCCCATGGAAACATCCCCTTTCCATGTCCCTGAAACCGCTTCTGCCCTGCAATATTTATTATAGTTCATTAACTTCAACTAACCTGCACTTGTTTAAATCACCGTAAACCAATGCAACTCTTTCATACTTGAGGCAGTTAGGAAAAAAAACGTGAAGATCGCATTTCCATATTATCGCCAAATGTCGCCGAAGAACCATCAAAACACGTGCGCTGGAATCGCCTCTGTTCAAGTTAAGCAATCAAAATGTTGACTCCATATGTGGAAATCAATTCTGGGAAAAGTCACAAAATTGCATGGGCCTGCTCCACGCTGTTTTGGAGCTATCCGCGAAAAATATGATGGGTGGACAGAATCTGCCCCCCCCCCCCCCCTGTACTAATAAGGTCAAATTATCTTATTTATTCTCAGTAAATTATTTTTGCGATGGTTGAACGAGCAATTTTATTAGTAGAATAATTAATTAAGAGTTCTTTTCGTTAGAATTATTTACCCAATCTCGCCCAGACATAGACATAGCTAGGGATACAAATTTCAGGACCACGGAGCCGGCGCCGGACCCAAATTCATGCCCGGCGGTCCTGATGCTGTGTCTGAACTCAGGCTTGCCTGTCTCATTTCATTAATTCAAAATATTTATTCAATATAGTGATTTGCTATTGGTAGCACATGTATATGCGATAGGAGCAACAGTGTTTAAAACTATGCTGTTAGGTATATGCTCATGGCTGGCTCAGCACAAGTTCGGAGGTTAAAATATTGTTTAATTTATAATGAAGTAGACATGCAGATTGATGGCTACCGGGCCTGGCGGGTGCTGCCACATGTGCCAGGCATGATGCCGGTGCCAACTTATTAATAAGCTGTGGCGGTGGCGGTGCCGGCTCCTGTTTTTGGATGCATTTTTGCATCTCTAATAACAACATAGCTCATCCAAACCTTAGGGGGTGCGCGCTGTCCCGGTTTAGTGGCGGATGGGCAAAATGGGCAATCCCCCCCTACCAAACCACCTGAAATCGGCGCAAAATTGACACATTTCCTGATATCGACAATCTAAGCAACTTTTGCTAAGGAAAGTTGGCTTTAAATCAGCTATCAATGCAAAAGCTAGCGAAATCCGAAGAGCTTTCATAATTGTGCGACACTTTTTTGGATTCCCTCCCCCCAAACACAAAACTCCAGTTCAGGATCCGCCAATGTCCCGGTCAACTCTACAATATGATGTCAAGGTTATTAAGTTATGGATGCCTTCAGTATATCAACACCAGTCTCTTCTCGGAATGATTATACGCTTTTTAGTGTGTTCGCTGGTTTTCCATTTGGAAAGGTGCTGACCGATGAATGCAACCGGTGGTGACACCTATAACCGATTATATGTATTCAGTAAGCAATAGTTCTGAAACCTGCCACCAGGGAGTCCTAGCTAACGCTGCCAAAGCCAGCCTAGCATCGAATTTGTGAGGAACTGCTAGCGATGCCGCCGATGTGTGCATATCATTTTAACAGAACACTTGGTGAAATGTCCTCCCCGGAAATACTGCTAGCAAGAGTGTCTGTCCATGGTTGGATCAACCATGTTCGGAAGGAGCTGGGATCAAGCTTGGCATTCGATAGAGAGATATTTTACCATCTTCTCAGAATAATACAGTAACAGTGGAATTTTCACCACGAGCATCGTGCCACGAGCATGTCACGAGCATCGTGCCAATCAACACTCAATATTGTCACACTGGAATGATCCCTTTTTGAACAGATCCTCCTGTTCGGTGATAGGTTACGGAGCTACCCTTAGGAACTTACCTCAAAGTAGGCTCAGAATCACTGACAGGAAATGCTCTGTTTTTGCCGTCCCGCTAAAATATGCGGAATTAGTTGATTTTATGTTGTTTGATCTTTTCCATAACTTCAAATATAATTGAATAAGAACCAATTTCATCGCGACATAATTTGTATGCCGCTAATATTAGCCAAAAAATAAACGTACAAGCCGTAAAGTAAGGATAGAAAAGTTGTATGGATACTCTTTTATTTTCGGCTCAATGACGATGAATTTGCATTTTCACATGTATTATATTACATATATGACATGGTACAGAAGTAGAGCAATGAAAACAAAAAAAACACTACCGCGCATAATGTGTTATGCTTTCCAGAAATGCATACGTGTTTTCATCGCATTGAAACTTTGGTATACTTACGTTTATGCAAAACACGTGGAAATCGTCTCCTCCAGCTCTCTAGAAGTTCATTAAAAATATACCTTTGTAAACTTCTGGTGTGCGTCTGCGTGCCCTTGCCTGTGTACGAATTTGTGAAGAGTGGGGCGGGGGGGGGGCGGTAAATAGGTTGGAAACCCACCAGGGCCTCGGATAAGCAATTTTGACTGGAGGGGGAATTTGACATGTAAAATGTTCGAAAAATTATGTTTAGGCATTATGTTAAAAGTCCTGTTCGAACGGGCGCGACCCGCGAGTTACTGGAGTATATTTCATAACGCGACTTACTGGGAGGGGGGGGGGCTATTTTTTGCCCCCCGATTTATCGAATGTAAAAATACAAAAAGCATTCGATAGCCCTGGGAAATGTATTGAGGGAAACATAATATTTTTGACCTCGGGGTCACCGATGACGTCACAGGTCAGCTCAAGTACAAAATGTTTGACCGTGTCAAAAGGTCTCGATGGATGGAATTGTCGCGCAAAATTGCGATACTAAACGCATAAGCTGTAGATAAATCGGTATGATTCGTGTGTCTGACACTTTTAAATACCTTTCTAAGCTGTTTATGACCTTGGGTCAGGTCAAGGTCAACCGAGGTCACGAGGTTAAACTGCAGATTACGGTCATTAGGCGTTGCAACACATGTTTATGGGTTTGTTTTTCGTCTAGAACGCGACAAAAATACATTAGAACATTGTTTGTTCCATATAAATAGAAGTAAAAAGCAAAAATGGAAATGCGTTTTTATGCATAGTAATGCTGTGAGAGGTGGTATATTTTTGTCATTTAACCCTATTTGTAACAGGCACCTGGCTACCCCTATTTGTAACAGGGGGGGGGGGGGGATTTCGCCCCCCCCCCCCCCAGGAGATCTCGAGATCTACCCATCCGATTTTCAAAAATGAAACGGTGTTTGGTTCCCCTTAACGCGATCTACATTTCTAAATAATAATAAAAATATACATTTTGGATAGGGGGGCAACAGGGGGCAAAAACGACAAATTTTAGTGGTATTTTTGATCCAACATAGATTTCATGTTTATCGACCGATTTTAACACAACTAATAGGATTCGATAGAGATTGAATAGGAAATTGATATATGTTGGTGATGTTTGAAAATTCAAAAATCATAGGCGTGTGCAGGTCACTCAATATGGGGGTGAAGTAAATGCGTAATAAAACCATTTTATGAGTTTTTTGTAATAAATGAAATGGTATGTGATTGTGACATAGACAAAACAGTTAAAAATTATATTTTTTGCCATAGGCGGTACCAGGTTAGTGAAAAAGGGAGGTCAAATTGGACAAAAAATATTAACCGCAGACAAGTTGCTACCCAGCACTATAAATATGTTACTGATCGTAGATAGTTCCTTTTTGCATGTTGTAATTCATTATAGGCTTATCCAGGATCCAAACTGGGGCGGCGAAAGACCTTTTGATAAGTATATTATCCGCTATTATGATACTAACTAGTCAACAGTGACTATTTCACTTACAACTTCAATTAACATTGCTTACCCCCTTTTTACCCTACCTGGACTCGCCTATTATCTTATAATCGTTCGTAGAGTAGCCTGTGGTGCGTGTTTCATCCGAAAACTGCAGTATGTTATGTCATTGTACGCCCATGCCTCTTAGTATCCTTGCAATAATATGACCCCCTTTCTTCCATTCCTGAGCGCGCCTCTGCAAAAAAATGACTTTATTCCCTTTTCTGGACTCATATTTGCATATATCATTATAAGCTAAACGTCTATTGCGTCGTTATCGCTGGCATATCGTCATCACCATGCCAGTCACCCCTTTTCATGTGCTTGAACACGCCCCTGAAACTCTATATGTAATAAATTATGCAAATAATGGAAGCAGAAGCTATCTTTTACATCTTGATAGCTATAAATGCCCCTTACATTGCTCCCGCCAAGCATTGAATACTTCCTGGAACCCCCCCCCCCCCCCCCCCCCCCTTTTCAAGCCCCTGAAACCGCCTCTGCCATGTAACTTTTATGATATTTCATTAACATCAACTAATTTGTACTTGTTGCAATCACCGTGAAGAAGAAGAAACCGTGAAGATCGCATTTCCGTATTATCGCCAAATGTCGCCTCCGAACCCACCCAAAACTGTGCCCTGGAACCGCCTCTGTTCAGGTGAAGAACTCAAAATTTTGACTCCAAATGCGGTATTCAATTCTATGAAAAGTCCCAAAATTTCATGGGCCTGCTCCCAGCCGTTCTGGAGATATCTGCGAAAAATATGAGGGGGGCGGATTCCGCCCCCCCCCCCTGTTACAAAAGGGTTAAAGGACATAACTCAGTCATTTTGGAAGATATCAACTTTACATTTGGTACACATATTCACCGCACACGTCTCGATCACATATATTCCGGTTTTGGGATATATCTGATTTTTTTCTTGAAAATTTGGTAAAAACAAAAGAATAATGTATTTGGATTTCTCAAAATTTTGAATTAAAAACAAACTAAAAAAAATCCGAGATTGCAGTTTGATAGCCTGGTCCATTTTCAGTAATTTGATTTAAGACAATTGAGTTTATCTCAAAGATGGTACCTTTGACAGCGTTTTCCGAAAACCATTATTTTGCATCAAAAACCGAAGAACATGACGTCACTCTAACGTGATTCCCGGTTGACTTATCATAGCCTCATATTTTTACTTTTGCCAACAAGTGTATAATTAATGTGAGAGAAGGTAGTGCAAGTTTGGTGACGATACCTGTGTTCGTTTAGGAGTTATTGCAAAATAACGGGAGGGGGGGGGCAAAAATAGCCCCCCAGTAACTGGCGGGTTAACCCACGCACGGGTGGGGGGGGGAGGTGGATGCCCCTTCCCTTCGATTTTTCTAAAATAACTCGCGAAATTTCCAACCGATTGCAATGACACTTCCAGTACCCTACTGTTGAGGGGAAAAATCCACATACTCTGAAAATTTTGAATTTCTAACCCAAATGACCCGTTTCTCAATGTTTCTCAATGTCCTGACCTGTTTCTCAATGTCATGTCAGTTGCAACTGGCGTCCCGCAGTATCGATGCTTGTAACTTGGCAGTTTTCGAGTGTTTGTTGTTCAGGAGCATATGCACAGGTGTTTCCAGGTGACAGTTCCAGGTGACGAATTTGGCACCCATTAACCCGCGACTTACTGGGGGGGGGGCTATTTCCCCCCCCCCCCCCCTCCCGTTATTTTGCAATAACTCCTAAACGATCACCGGTATCGTCACTTATCTTGTAGTACTTTGTCTCACATCAATTCTACACATGTTGGCAAAAGGAAAAATATGTGGCTATGATAGGTCAACCGGGAATGACGTCAGAGTGACGTCATGTTCTTCTTCTTCTTTTTTCTCTCAAAATAATGGTTTGCAGAAAACGCTGTAAAAGGTACGATGTTTAAGATAAACTCAATTGTTTTACATCAAATTACTGCCAATAGAACGGGCTATTAAACTGCTATCTCGGAGTTTTTAGTTTTCAAAATTTCAAAATTTTGAGAAATCCAACATTTTTGTTTTGTTTTTACAAAATGTTCAAGATAAAATCAAAATTCTCCAAAAAAAACCGGAATAAATGAGATCGAAACCTGTGCGGTGAATATGTGTACCAAATTTGAAGTCGATATCTTCAAAAATGACTGAGTTATGACCTTTAAATGACAAAAATCGACCACCTCTCACAGCATTACTATGCATAAAAAACGCTTTTCCATTGTTACTTTTTACTTCTATTTATATGGGAAAAAAAACAATGTTCTAAGGTCATTTTTCGCGTTCTAGACGAAAAAACTCATGAACATGTGTTACAATGCCTAATGACCGTAATCTGCAGTTTGACCTCGTGACCTCGGATGACCTTGACCTGACCCAAGGTCATAAACAGCTTAGAACGGTACTTAGAAGTGTCATACACACGAATCATACCGATTTATCGACAGCTTATGCGTTTAATATCGCAATTTTGCGCGACAATTCCATCCATCGAGACCTTTGGACACGGTCAAATATTTTGTACTTGACCTGACCTGTGACGTCATCGGTGACCCTGAGGTCAACAACATTATGTTTCCCTCGATAAATTTCCCAGGGATATCGAATGCCGTTTGGATTTTTACATTCGGCCAAGTAGTTCCGGAGATCCGAGGGGGGGGCAAAAAATAGCCCCCCCCCCCTCCCCAGTAAGTCGCGTTATGAAATATACCCCAGTAACTCGTGGGTAAAGCATTATGATATGCTCATTCACGATTATAGCTCGATACAATTCAATTAATACACATTTACAATGTTGATGACTTTTTGGTCATTGACATGACCTCAAATGTCACCTAATAACCAGGTTAACCCGACACCGCACCGTGTCAGCACCGAGGCGCCACCAGGTAACCCCGACACCGCGCCGGGTCAGTGCACATTTTTTTAAAAGAAAATTGAAAATGGTCGGACGGCAATTTTTTTTGGTATTGTCTGACTGTGTTTGTTTTGGGTTGTCTTCCCATGTAAAAATCAAAACATTTGTATTTTCGAAGAAAGATGTATCTGCCACTGTACCAGGACAAAAATCACAACCTGCGGGATCGTTTTTTTTTGGGGGGGGGGCAAAAACATACGTTTGCCTACCGATATTTCGTTTGGGGGGGGGCAATTGCCCATTCTGCCCAACCGTAGATCCTCCACTGGGTTCCATGGGGATTCCCATTCCATGAAGGGCTCTAGTCCACACTCCACATTGGATGTATTCAGATTGGAATAGATCCATGGGATCGATTTCCTACTCAGGATGAATGACCCTAATTTGTGTGACAGAACTGCGTATTTTTCGTACGATATGTAAACAAAAATCGTCTCACTAATTCATGAGAGTATTCGAAAAGGTGGCTTTGTTGAACCATCGAGCACCCTTCGAGCCATGAAGCTAATGCACCCTTCAATTGAAATCCAGTTCAACACCAGGGGTACACAAACAAAAATCGTGTGATACTTGGTACGTGACTATGAAAATATGAACAATTTGTTATAAGCACATATTCATATTATGCATCGAAAGTCTTCGGACCTCAGGTTTTTGGATTATTTTTTTATAAAAATATATATCTATATACTCTTTCAATGGCAATGATTAAACAAGTTTTTCGTAGTCGTCTAGCACTATGCCGTGTTTTTACTCTGCTGCACAATTTGACACCACACGTGACTACCTCCAACGCTACGCGGGCGGCCGAGAGCCATATCATTCAGCACTGACATATTTGAGCCGCTGATGACGTCACAATGCGGCATGTCAGCTGTCACTGGCCAGCGCCGATCCCAGTTCTGAACACGGAGAACTGAAGCTCAGTGGTCGGACATCCGGTCACTGAGCAGGCTGGGCAGACGAAATCCATAAATTTTTGTCTCTGACAGGATCAAGCCTCACGTGGAAGGGTCAGGGACATATCGATTAGCAGCCCGTAACATGTTATTATGGAGAAACGGGTAACATTTTACTTTGGCGTTTTTTAAAGAGAAAGTAAATAACACAATCTAGAAAATATAAATCTTGAAAATGTGATTAGTAAGTTTTGAGGTGTCGGAACATGAACAAGTTCTAACCTACCGTTTGAGAAGGGGTACTCGTGTCGCGAGGGTTGGACCCATTGTTAGAATCATCCGTGTTAGAATCATTTGTGTATCACTATGCTCAATGACCATTTTCGGAAGATCGAACTGGTGACCTCTGATGACCTTGACCTGACCTAAGTCATTGAAAACTGATAGAAGTACTCAGTAGTATCAGAGACACTTATATCGAATGCTATAATAAAATACACGTACAATTAAATACTTGATGCAAAACATGGTTCCATCGGGACATTCATGGTATCAACAAAGCTCTTGTATCCAACCAGCGACATCATCAGCGATCCCAGGTCAACATGATTATATTCATTAACACAAAATTGCCTACACTATCGAATGTCGCTTCAAATATCAAAAACGTTTCGATAGATCCAGAGATCAGAGATAAAGATAAGTCTATAAGTTTAACTGCAAAAACGTCGGTGTATATATTTTCAAATCAGCACCCAACACGCACGATTGGGAAAATTCATCGCGTATTTTAAGTTCATTAGAGTGTAAAGAAACTAGCCAACCATCGCACACACCGCACCAATGATGCCGCGCCGCATGTCTCTAAATCCTCTCCACTCAGTCAGTGGCGAGTGGCGGCGCTCGGGGCCACAGGGGCACCGGTCGAGAGTGAAAGGTGAGTTGCATCAGGTGCGAGGGCGGAGGGCTGTCAAAGTCAGCAGGATGATGTGCTGCAGCCCTGCTGTCACGGGCTGACAGGCGGCTGGCGGCGGCGACGGCCACAGCCACCAGGACACGGGGAGACGGCACGTGTAGTGAATATTGTCACCAGGGCACGGGGAGACGGCACGTGTAGTGAATATTGCCACCAGGACCCAGGGAGACGGCACGTGTAGTGAATATTGCTACCAGGGCACGGGGAGACGGCACGTGTAGTGAATATTGCCACCAGGACACGGGGAGTCGACACGTGTAGTGAATATTGCCACCAGGACACGGGGAGATGGCACGTGTAGTGAATATTGCCACCAGGACACGGGGAGCCGGCACGTGTAGTGAATATTGTCACCAGGACACGGGGAGACGGCACGTGTAGTGAATATTGCCACCAGGACACGGGGAGACGGCACGTGTAGTGAATATTGCCACCAGGACACGGGTAGACGGCACGTGTAGTGAATATTGCCACCAGGACACGGGTAGACGGCACGTGTAGTGAATATTGCCGCCAGGACCCAGGGAGATGGCACGTGTAGTGAATATTGCCACCAGGACACGGGGAGACGGCACGTGTAGTGAATATTGTCACCAGGACACGGGGAGACGGCACGTGTAGTGAATATTGCTACCAGGACACGGGGAGACGGCACGTGTAGTTAGTATTGCCACCAGGACCCAGGGAGACGGCACGTATAGTGAATATTGCCACCAGGATACAGGGGGACGGCACGTGTAGTGAATATTGCCACCAGGACACGGGAAAATAGCACGTGTAGTGAATATTGCCGCCAGGACCCAGGGAGATGGCACGTGTAGTGAATATTGCCACCAGGACACGGGGAGATGGCACGTGTAGTGAATATTGCCACCAGGATACGGGGAGATGGCACGTGTAGTGAATATTGCCACCAGGACCCAGGGAGATGGCACGTGTAGTGAATATTGCCACCAGGGCACAGGGAGACGGCACGTGTAGTGAATATTGCCACCAGGATACAGGGGGACGGCACGTGTAGTGAATATTGCCACCAGGACATGGGAAGATAGCACGTGTAGTGAATATTGCCACCAGGACCCAGGGAGACGGCACGTGTAGTGAATATTGCCACCAGGACACGGGAAGCCAGGCACTGGTGAACAAATAACAGCGAATATTTGTGTTTGATTTGGGGTGACCTGGTCTCAAGAAGTTTGACGAAAAAAACAACAACAAATCATCTGATTTCGTTTTATTAATTCCCACCCTTTTACAATAAAGGTTCACCTCTAACGTTGGCTATATTTGTTTTTAAAATCAAGAATCGCGTACTTCTTTCGGCCCGGGGGAGGAGGCTGGGGAGCGGAGCCCCCAAGATCGCTCCGGCCTCGCTCCCGCCCCACTGATATTAGAAGGATTTTAACATTAGCCCATAGGAGAGTGGGGGGAGGGCAATCACCTAACTGGGCGCCCAAACACCTGGCTGCCCCCCCCCCCCCCCCAAACACCTGGCCGGCACCCGCACTCAAAATGTTGTGTCGACGCCCCTGGCCCGATGGTGCCCCGTCGGTAAGTAGCAGGTGTAGTGGGTTAGGTTAGGTTAGGGTTAGGGCTAGGGCTAGGATTAGGGTTAGGGTTAGGGTTAGGGTAAGAATTAGGGTTAGGGTTAGGGTTAGGGTTAGGGTTAGGGTTAGGGTTAGGGTTAGGGTTAGGGATAGGGTTAGGGTAAGGGTAAGGGTTAGGGTGAGGGTGAGGGTTAGGGTTAGGGTTAGGGTTAGGGTTAGGGTTAGGGTTAGGGTTAGGGTTAGGGTTAGGGTTAGGGTTAGGGTTAGGGTTAGGGTTAGGGTTAGGGTTAGGGTTAGGGTTAGGTTAGGGTAAGGGTTAGGGTTAGGGTAAGGGCTAGGGTTAGGGTTAGGGTTAGGGTTAGGGTTAGGGTTAGAGTTAGAGTTAGAGTTAGAGTTAGAGTTAGAGTTAGAGTTAGAGTTAGAGTTAGAGTTAGAGTTAGAGTTAGAGTTAGAGTTAGAGTTAGAGTTAGAGTTAGAGTTAGAGTTAGAGTTAGAGTTAGTGTTAGGGTTAGGGTTAAGTTAGACTTACCGATCTGTCACTGACAAACTTCTACTCAGTCTTTTAATTAGTTGTAGAGAGCCTTCTAACTAAGGGAATTATTGCAAACCATATTCTTGTGCGAACTGATTTGTTTTGGCACACGGAGTGCACCGTTTCCATTGTGTATGTAGTTGATTGATAGAGTTGAAAATGGCAATCTAAGAAGCCTCATGAGGTGGTGAACAAATCCTGGTGGTACACGTTTAATTAAAATCAACATAGTTGCAGTTTTATCGAAAGCCCTTGGTCGTGTTATTTGCGTGGGGATTGTTGAGGATCCCAGATAACTATATATGGACTAGAGCCTTTCATGGGACACATTTTCAGCCCCCATCCCGTTCCAGCCCATTCAGCCAGACCCAAACCCGTTCCGATCCAAATCCAAATCCGAATTCATAAATGATGGGGCTCCCATTCCCACCGTTTCAGCATATTTCACTTTTTTGTTGTGCTAAAAAAAATATATTGTCTGTCCCAAACCCGTTCCATCCCGTTACATTTCCAAAAATGGCCCCATTCCCACCCATTTCCATCCCGTTCCATGGGTCCCATGGGGATTCCCATTCCATGAAGGGCTCTAGTATGGAGCGTCATTCTATGGAGGTTCTGTTTACGTCACAATGACGTATGTAGTGTGACTCAGTGTGACCTCGAAGCACAACATGAGTTATTGTGACGTCAGCAGCAGCTCCATAGCCTGAGGCTCCATACACAGTTATCGGGGATCCTCACGCAAAGAACACGACCCTTATTCAAAACAAAATGTTAACTCTTATAACAATCGGGCACCGTATGATTTCATCATGAACCCAAAGTAGTAGCATCACGTAGTTGACAGTTGATCTGGCTCTAGTTCATAGTTCACAAAAACTTGTCACATTGCTTTGTATGATTTGTATGATTTATTCATCACCAACAGGTACGAGCCCAATTACAGGTGAAGTCCATCATATAATATCATGAAGTGTACAGCATGCATAAAATAAACAAAATCACACATCAATCGAGTCGGAGTCTCAATAAAAGTTCCCAACGTCGACGTATACCCCACTATGTCCACATTGATTCCATTTTTTGTTGATTGAACGCTTGCATATTTATTTGATCAAACGGACAATCATAATGACAAAAGTAGAAGCGGGACTTCAATTTGTGAGACGTCAATTTCTATAAAGAAACGAGATACATCAATTTTCGACAAAAAGGAACAAACAAGGTCATTTTCTCCTATCTGCTACGTATCACCGCCGAATGCACTGACCTCTACACCTGCCTCTTGCTGCTGAGTAACATCACGCAGCACCGCATTGTCAGCACCCGCGTGACTCGCCAGCTCGTGTCGCTTCGCCAGCTCACAGGATGGCGAGACATCCGTCTGCTGCGCTGCCCACGTGGACCCCGTGTCAGTCAGCCCTCACCACCCCTCCGGTCGGCCGGCGGACGGCGAACTCCGCTCTGACGTCCGCTGACCTTTGGTGACGTCATATGTGACCCGGCGGCCACCGCTGCACCGCGTCGAGTCCGCCACCGCCGCGTCGCCATCGCAAACGTCGCCCCTGCACCGCTGTCCGTTGTGCCAGAGTTGCCAGAGGGCGTTGAGTTAATGTCGGGCCTCTTTGTCTGTCTTCATAGTAGGCTTGTTTCATTTAGTAGCCATGAAGTAGGCATAGCAGTATACTAGTTCTAACCCGTCCGCTCCGCTGGGCGATTACTGGTGTCCAGTGGTGGTGCAAGCCAGTGATAGGCAATTAGGGATTGATAACCGGTACTACCCGTGACACCTGTCGTACCCATAATACGTTTTTGTACTCGTCATACACCCGAGGTACCCGTCAAAAACCTACGGCGCCCGACATACACCCGTGATACCCGTTGTGCCCCTGTGGAACACGTGATAACCCGTTATAGCCGGCACTCACCCATTATATCCGTGGAACACCTATGGCACCCGTTATACACCCGTTAAACCCGTGAAAACTCCACCCCGGCTTAGCGTATATGTTCATTGATATATGCCGTACCGTATGCCGATGACCTTCGTTTCGCAGTGATTCCGTGGTTGCTTGACATTGGTTGTGGCACTGTAGTATCCGTGGTCGGATCTGATTGGCTTTCGACTGGATTGAAGCGATGTAAAACTCGTATCCGTAAACTGTTTTTTACGGTAAAATATGTATTAACCCTCGCCCGTGCAGCGTCCGATCAGTGCGTGACCATGCACGGGGGAGGGAGGGAGGGGGGAGGTACGACCCCCCTAGCGTTTCGCCCCTAGTTGGGCTAGAGCTTCGATTCAAAAACGAGCGTGTTCCTTGTCACGAGTGGAAGCCATAAATACCCGACTTAAAAGTCCTAGGTCATCAGGTGACCTCAGATGTCATATCAATTAACCAAAATTCAACCAAATTGTAAATGCCCTATAAATTGAATTTAACCAAGCTAGAATCACGAATGAGCATATAATTATGCTAAATGGGTGCCACATTTGCAATCAGAGTCACAAAATGTCCTATAAACTGACAAATTCCAAAAAGGTCATGTCAGGTCATGTCAGGTCATTTGAGTTAGTGACCTCTGTTGAACTGTTGGAGCGCATGATCCCAGTGGAACATATAATTATTTCAAATGAATCCCATATTTGAAATCAGGGTCACAAAATGTCCTAGAAACTGCCAGAAGCCAAAAAACTAATATCAGGTCATCGGAGGTCAGTGACCTTCGTCAGTGGTTGACCTTTGAAAAGGTCAATCGAGGTCACAATCTCAAGGTAAACCACAACTGTCACTCGGAAACACCTGTGAATATGTTCTTGAACAACACACACTATGCAACTGCACAAATAACAAAGATCAATACTACGGATGCCAGTTGTGCCTGACATGACCTTGAGAAACAGGTGAAAGGTCACGGATCTTGTGACCTACAACTTTCAAAAATTCGGTATATGTGTCAAATTGTTCACAAGTAGGGTACTGAAAGTTGCATCGTAATCGGTTGATATTTACGTGAGTTATGAGTTATTCCCGAAAAACCGACGGGGTGGCATCAACCCCCACCCCCCTGCACTGGCATAAAGACATAAAGACATAAAGACATAAAAGAAAAGTGCAACAAAGAGCCTCTTGGGCCCATCCGAGGTTGCACCCCCCCCCCCCCCCCCCCCCCACCCCACACCTCCCCCCCCCCCATCCCCTCCACCAGTCTCGCCCCTTCAAATCACCTTACTCTACCTGCATAAAAGAAGGCTAATCCCACGAGTATTTATGAACTAATCCCTTCTCTGTAAAGTATTTATCTAATCTAATTTTGAAGGAAGCAAGTGTCACTGCATCAGCGACATCCCCTGGTAGCATATTCCAATGTCCTACAACCCTTCTACTGAAAAATGACTGTCGTAGCCTAGTCCTACTTTGTTTCATAATGAGTTTATGCTGATGACCTCTACCTCGATTTTCCCTATTGAACTCAAACATACCCTTTAAATATCCAGAATGCTGACTATTTACAAATTTGAAGACTTCAATTAGATCTCCTCTTAGCCTTCTATATCTAAGTGAAAACATACCCAATTTCCTTAATCTATCTTCATAAGGTAAACTACCAAGACAATTAATCATTTTTGTTGCCCTTTTTTGAACTCTTTCTAACAACCAGCAATCTTTCTCATATGTTGGAGACCAGGCTTGTACACAATACTCCAAATGTGGTCTAACGTATGCACAATACAGTTTTGTTATTACCTTTTCACTCTTGTAGGAAACATTTCTGTTAATGGCCCCTAGCATTCTAAGTGCCTTTTTCCTAGCTTCTACAACCTGGTCTGACGCTGATAGTCTATTGTTTACCACGACACCTAAATCTCTTTCCTTTTCAATCTGCTCCATTTTCTGCCCACCCATTTCATACCTATGTTTACTGCTAACCCGTCCAGCGTGCATAATCTTACATTTACTCAAATTGAATTTCATCTGCCATGCTTCAGACCACTCAACTAGCTTGTCCAGATCTGATTGAAAAACATCCTGATCATGTTTTCCTCTAATAATCCTGACAACTTTTAGATCGTCTGCAAATTTCAAGACTTTGCTGTCTATACTGTTCTCAATTGCATTCACAAATATTATAAAAAGCAATGGGCCCAGGACTGAGCCCTGTGGAACCCCACTGAGAACCTCCTTCCATTGTGATTGGCACCCATTCAATACAACCCTTTGCTGGCGTCCTGAAAGCCACGTTTCTATCCAATCCAGAATCTTGCCCCTGATCCCATGAATTTTAAGTTGCAACCCCAGTCTTGTATGGGGGACTTTGTCAAATGCTTTACTGAAATCAAGAAAAGCTACATCTAGCTGTTTACCCTGATCAACGCTATCTGTTGCAACATCCAAAAACTCCAGAAGATTAGTTAAACAAGAACGGCCCTTCCTAAAGCCATGCTGTGTATCTTTGATGAGTTCATTTTGCTCCAAGAATTCAACAATCTTATCTTTGATGATTGATTCAAGCACCTTGCAGACTAATGAGGTAAGACTAACTGGTCTATAGTTTTCCTCTTTACTTCTATCTCCCTTTTTATGAATAGGAACAACATTTGCTCTTTTCCAATCAAGTGGAATTTTACTATCTGCAAGTGATTTAGAAAATATTATGGCTAATGGAACCGACAACTCCCTTTCAGATTCTCTTAAAAGTCTAGCATGGATTTCATCAGGTCCTTCTGCCTTGTTAGGCCTTACTTTCTTTAGATATTCTAGAACAAGTTCACTACTTATGCCACCTAGCTCTCCTATAGTCTCCTCTGTCTCTAGCTCAGGCTGAAGTGCTGCAATACTACTCTGGTCCTCGATAGTAAAGACAGATTGAAACTGATCATTAAGCACTTCAACCATTTCACTGTCCTTGCTAACTAACACATCATCTACCTTAAATGGACCTATATTTTTGGAAACTGTACTTAACTTATAAAAACTGAAGAACTTCTTACTATCTGCATTACAATGTCTAGCTAAATCAAGTTCCTTTGCCCTTTTAGCTGCTCTGACCTTTTTCTTAACTGAATTTCTTGCATTCTGGTAGGCCTTCTGATTTATATCTAGTGAAGATCCCTTCAAAATGCCAAATGCACTTCTTTTAGCTTGTATAGCACTCCTTACTTCTGGGGTAAGCCAAACTGGATTGCCCTTGGTTCTGTTACGTTTGTGCCTGAGGGGTATATGCCGATTTTGAATTTGGCTTAATATATCTGGTATATCTGGCGCGGGTTAACACCTCCTTCTATGTTAGTTACAGCACAAACCTTCGCCCAAAACTGCAAAACCTAAAACTGTCAGTAACTATCGTATCAAATGCGTCGGAAATGTACGAAATACACCACTCGGTAGTATCCGTAAACTCGTTTGAAAACCTTAAAATCACGTACTTCACGTGCTTATAGCAATGTGGTACCATAATGTAGAACTGCCGCTTTAGTGTGTTAAATTCGTTTCGGAGAGACAGACAGACAGACAGACAAACAGACGCTTATCAAATAGTAATATAATATAGATATAGATGTAGGCATAATAGGCGTAACAGGCATTTAATAGAAGGCATTGTTAGAAGCCTTCAGTAGTCGGACGTTCTGTAAGGCCGGTGCCACGCTCACCATTTTGTTTATTGTGGACACCGCTGGAGAGAGGCGTGCGTCTTAAGACACGTCGTAAGACATCGTAATATCGAACAGGACGCTGCAAAAGTTACTGCCGTGACCGCCATGTTGTTTCAAAACGCGGTCGGCGCGGCACGCGTCGGCCATTTTGCTTCAAAGTCAGGCTGGCAAGAGCTAACATCACCCGCTGCACCAGCACCTGCCCTTAGTGTGGTTGGAAGAAGTCGTGAGCCACCATTTTGATCGATAGTACTGGAATGAGTGCTTCCGATGCGAACGCAGAACAGATTCAGGCTGGAATGATTGTTTCGGCGTTATTTGTATCTCTCAGAGGGCAGCGTTGCGGAGCCATCTTGTCTCAGAGCAGCAGTGACAGGATTTCTCTTGTCTCAGAGGACGCCAGTTGGTCTGAGAATGCCACGGAGACGGCGTCTATCTCGTCCCTCAGAGGGTTGCGTTGCGGCGCCATCTTGTCTCAGGGCAAGCAGCAATTGCTTTCTTAGAGTGCGGCGGTGACGGAGGCATCTTGTCTCAGAGAGCATCCAGCTTGTCTCAGAGGGCATTCATATTGTCTCTCAGAGAGCGGCGGTGACGGCGGACGCTGCCTCGCTGCACAGGGGATCCTGGCTTCCGTCTCCACCCCAGCAGAGGTCACCAGGGTCACCGGTCCATACACACATGTCGTATACCTGTCAACAGGTCAGCAGAGGTCACCGGTCCATACGCACATGTAGTATACCTGTCAATAGGTCACCAGGGTCACCGGTCCATACGCACATGTCGTGTACCTGGCAATAGGTCAGCAGTGGTCACCAAGGTCACCGGTCCATACGCACATGTCGTGTACCTGTCAATAGGTCAGCAGAGGTCACCAAGGTCACCGGTCCATACGCACATGTCGTATACCTGTCAACAGGTCAGCAGAGGTCACCGGTCCACACGCACATGTCGTATGCCTGTCAATAGGTCAGCAGAGGTCACCGGTCCATACGCACATGTCGTATGCCTGTCAATAGGTCAGCAGAGGTCACCGGTCCATACGCACATGTCGTATGCCTGTCAATAGGTCAGCAGAGGTCACCGGTCCATACGCACATGTCGTGTACCTATCAATAGGTCAGCAGAGGTCACCGGTCCATACGCACATGTCGTGCACCTGTCAACAGGTCAGCAGAAGTCACCGGTCCATACGCACATGTCGTGAACCTGTCAATAGGTCAGCAGAGGTCACCGGTCCATACGCACATGTCGTGAACCTGTCAATAGGTCAGGATTCTGACGTTAATGCGACACGTCACCAGGCGTCTATCCAGTCACCAGGTGTCACCGAGACACGTTACTGCGACGCGTCACCAGGCGCCTATCCAGTCACCAGGTGTCACCGAGACACGTTACTGCGACGCGTCACCAGGCGCCTATCCAGTCACCAGGTGTCACCGAGACACGTTACTGCGACGCGTCACCAGGCGCCTATCCAGTCACCAGGTGTCACCGAGACACGTTACTGCGACGCGTCACCGGGCGCCTATCCAGTCACCAGGTGTCACCGAGACACGTTACTGCGACGCGTCACCAGGCGACTATCCAGTCACCAGGTGTCACCGAGACACGTTACTGCGACGCGTCACCAGGCGCCTATCCAGTCACCAGGTGTCACCGAGACACGTTACTGCGACGCGTCACCGGGCGCCTATCCAGTCACCAGGTGTCACCGAGACACGTTACTGCGACGCGTCACCAGGCGCCTATCCAGTCACCAGGTGTCACCGAGACACGTTACTGCGACGCGTCACCAGGCGCCTATCCAGTCACCAGGTTTCACCGAGACACGTTACTGCGACGCGTCACCAGGCGCCTATCCAGTCACCAGGTGTCACCGAGACACGTTACTGCGACGCGTCACCGGGCGCCTATCCAGTCACCAGGTGTCACCGAGACACGTTACTGCGACGCGTCACCAGGCGCCTATCCAGTCACCAGGTGTCACCGAGACACGTTACTGCGACGCGTCACCAGGCGCCTATCCAGTCACCAGGTGCCACCGAGACACGTTACTGCGACGCGTCACCGGGCGCCTATCCAGTCACCAGGTGTCACCGAGACACGTTACTGCGACGCGTCACCAGGCGCCTATCCAGTCACCAGGTGTCACCGAGACACGTTACTGCGACGCGTCACCAGGCGTCTATCCAGTCACCAGGTGTCACCGAGACACGTTACTGCGACGCGTCACCAGGCGCCTATCCAGTCACCAGGTGTCACCGAGACACGTTACTGCGACGCGTCACCAGGCGACTATCCAGTCACCAGGTGTCACCGAGAGACTTATCAGTCGCTCGATCGGATGTATGCACGACGCTTAGAAAGATGTTTTGAAAAGCAACTATTTTAGAGTATATTTCTGAACTGTACGCAATACAGGTACCTGTTATAAGAATGCACTGCAACTGAACTGAATGATAGTAAATTGAGCTGGAAATGTGGAATGACATCGATTTGGTATATACTATAGTCAACTTACGTGTATTTTTAAGTGATAATTGTTTCCAGCAACATAAGAGCGATTTTGCGTGTCGCTAATACCATTGTTAGTCCGGCTAAGCGGGGACTGACCTCAATCCATAGTCGCCTGTAATCTGGTATCTCTGTTAACTCGACATCCTTGATGCCAGCCGCCACCAGCGCTCCTGAAACGAAGACGACCCTGAAATTCTCGTGAAACTCTCCTGAAACGTTCCTGAATCGGCACTGAACCGCTCCTAAAAGGTTTCTGAAATGACAATGCAATCACCGATTACGGGCCCAGCGTCGCCATAATGTGTGCATGCTATATGAGTGTGATCACGGACCCAGCGTAGCCATAATGTGTGCATGCTATATGAGTGTGATCACAGACCCAGCGTAGCCATAATGTGTGCATGCTATATGAGTGTGATCACGGACCCAGCGTAGCCATAATGTGTGCATGCTATGTGAGTGTGATCACGGACCCAGCGTAGCCATAATGTGTGCATGCTATATGAGTGTGATCACGGACCCAGCGTAGCCATAATGTGTGCATGCTATATGAGTGTGATCACGGACCCAGCGTAGCCATAATGTGTGCATGCTATATGAGTGTGATCACAGACCCAGCGTAGCCATAATGTGTGCATGCTATATGAGTGTGATCACGGACCCAGCGTAGCCATAATGTGTGCATGCTATGTGAGTGTGATCACGGACCCAGCGTAGCCATAATGTGTGCATGCTATATGAGTGTGATCACGGACCCAGCGTAGCCATAATGTGTGCATGCTATATGAGTGTGATCACGGACCCAGCGTAGCCATAATGTGTGCATGCTATATGAGTGTGATCACAGACCCAGCGTAGCCATAATGTGTGCATGCTATATGAGTGTGATCACGGACCCAGCGTAGCCATAATGTGTGCATGCTATGTGAGTGTGATCACGGACCCAGCGTAGCCATAATGTGTGCATGCTATATGAGTGTGATCACGGACCCAGCGTAGCCATAATGTGTGCATGCTATATGAGTGTGATCACGGACCCAGCGTAGCCATAATGTGTGCATGCTATATGAGTGTGATCACGGACCCAGCGTAGCCATAATGTGTGCATGCTATATGAGTGTGATCACGGACCCAGCGTAGCCATAATGTGTGCATGCTATGTGAGTGTGATCACGGACCCAGCGTAGCCATAATGTGTGCATGCTATGTGAGTGTGATTACGGACCCAGCGTAGCCATAATGTGTGCATGCTATATGAGTGTGATCACGGACCCAGCGTAGCCATAATGTGTGCATGCTATATGAGTGTGATCACGGACCCAGCGTAGCCATAATGTGTGCATGCTATATGAGTGTGATCACGGACCCAGCGTAGCCATAATGTGTGCATGCTATATGAGTGTGATCACGGACCCAGCGTAGCCATAATGTGTGCATGCTATGTGAGTGTGATCACGGACCCAGCGTAGCCATAATGTGTACATACTATGTGAGTGTGATCGCGGACCCAGCGTAGCCATAATGTGTGCATGCTATGTGAGTGTGATCGCGGACCCAGCGTAGCCATAATGTGTGCATGCTATATGAGTGTGATCGCGGACCCAGCGTAGCCATAATGTGTGCATGCTATGTGAGTGTGTCACAATAACTGATAGGACACGGACTGACAGCACGGTGGGTTGAATGACGAGATGACATCAGGTAAAGCGTCACCACTTACTGCAGGGCGTCATCACTCACTGAGCAGGCTCTGCAGGGCGTCATCACTCACTGAGCAGGCTCTACAGGGCGTCACCACTTACTGAGCAGGCTATGTAGGGCGTCACCACTTACTGCAGGGCGTCACCACTTACTGAGCAGGCTCTGCAGGGCGTCATCACTCACTGAGAAGGCTCTGCAGGGCGTCATCACTCACTGAGCAGGCTCTGCAGGGCGTCACCACTTACTGCAGAGCGTCACCACTTACTGAGCAGGCTCTGCAGGGCGTCACCACTTACTGAGCAGGCTCTGCAGGGCGTCACCACTTACTGCAGGGCGTCATCACTCACTGAGCAGGCTCTGCAGGGCGTCACCACTTACTGCAGGGCGTCATCAGTCACTGAGCAGGCTCTGCAGGGCGTCATCACTCACTGAGCAGGCTCTGCAGGGCGTCACCACTTACTGAGCAGGCTCTGTAGGGCGTCACCACTTACTGCAGGGCGTCACCACTTACTGCAGGGCGTCATCACTCACTGAGCAGGCTCTGCAGGGCGTCACCACTTACTGCAGGGCGTCATCACTCACTGAGCAGGCTCTGCAGGGCGTCACCACTTACTGAGCAGGCTCTGCAGGGCGTCACCACTCACTGAGCAGGCTCTGCAGGGCGTCACCACTTACTGAGCAGGCTCTGCAGGGCGTCACCACTTACTGCAGGGCGTCATCACTCACTGAGCAGGCTCTGCAGGGCGTCATCACTCACTGAGCAGGCTCTGCAGGGCGTCACCACTTACTGAGCAGGCTCTGCAGGGCGTCACCACTTACTGCAGGGCGTCATCACTCACTGAGCAGGCTCTGCAGGGCGTCACCACTTACTAAGCAGGCTCTGCAAGGCGTCACCACTTACTGCAGAGCGTCATCACTCACTGAGCAGGCTCTGCAGGGCGTCACCACTTACTGAGCAGGCTCTGCAAGGCGTCACCACTTACTGCAGGGCGTCATCACTCACTGAGCAGGCTCTGCAGGGCGTCACCACTTACTGAGCAGGCTCTGCAAGGCGTCACCACTTGCTGCAGGGCGTCATCACTCACTGAGCAGGCTCTGCAGGGCGTCACCACTTACTGCAGGGCGTCATCACTCACTGAGCAGGCTCTGCAGGGCATCACCACTTACTGCAGGGCGTCATCACTCACTGAGCAGGCTCTGCAGGGCGTCACCACTTACTGAGCAGGCTCTGCAAGGCGTCACCACTTGCTGCAGGGCGTCACCACTTACTAAGCAGGCTCTGCAAGGCGTCACCACTTACTGCAGAGCGTCATCACTCACTGAGCAGGCTCTGCAGGGCGTCACCACTTACTGAGCAGGCTCTGCAAGGCGTCACCACTTACTGCAGGGCGTCATCACTCACTGAGAAGGCTCTGCAGGGCGTCACCACTCACTGAGCAGGCTCTGCAGGGCGTCATCACTCACTGAGCAGGCTCTGCAGGGCGTCACCACTTACTGAGCAGTCTCTGCAGGGCGTCATCACTCACTGAGCAGGCTCTGCAGGGCGTCACCACTTACTGAGCAGGCTCTGCAAGGCGTCACCACTTACTGCAGGGCGTCATCACTCACTGAGCAGGCTCTGCAGGGCGTCACCACTTACTGAGCAGGCTCTGCAGGGCGTCATCACTCACTGAGCAGGCTCTGCAGGGCGTCACCACTTACTGAGCAGTCTCTGCAGGGCGTCATCACTCACTGAGCAGGCTCTGCAGGGCGCCACCACTTACTGAGCAGGCTCTGCAAGGCGTCACCACTTACTGCAGGGCGTCATCACTCACTGAGCAGGCTCTGCAGGGCGTCACCACTTACTGAGCAGGCTCTGCAGGGCGTCATCACTCACTGAGCAGGCTCTGCAGGGCGTCACCACTTACTGCAGGGCGTCATCACTCACTGAGCAGGCTCTGCAGGGCGTCACCACTTACTGAGCAGTCTCTGCAGGGCGTCATCACTCACTGAGCAGGCTCTGCAGGGCGTCACCACTTACTGAGCAGTCCCTGCAGACGGGCAGGAATGTGGTGAAGTCCGCCCAAAATCAAAATTGGTCCGAGGTAAACTTTGACTGGAGGGTCGTAGGAATCATTGGACATCTTTACTAGTATTTAAAGAAATTTCAGGAAAGTAATGATTAAGAGATTTATGCAATCCGTGGTAAAATAACAGAGGAACTTGCCTGGAACATTCTCAGGGTCTGATTTTATGTGACTAGAATTTGAGGTGATATTGCGCGTTGTCAAATCTGACAATTTAAAATGCAAAATTTGATCGTCTAAACGTAACCTAATATACGGTGAAATTGAATTGAATTATCCATCTGATTCTCGTGACGAGCCTCTTCTTAGGTACACCTATTTGAGAGTCTGAATACAATTTTGAGCCCACGGACGCGAAAATTCGGGGATTTTGATTTGCACGTGGTGCTTGTCGGTTTTTAGACACACAACCTAATTTTGTCCTTGTGTTTCATGAATACTACAGGAAAAAAAATGACGAATTTGCGTGAATTTCGTCTTCGTCCAGTCGTGATGATTTGATTGGTTGATGACGGCTTCTGATCTACCTATCAATAATTTCCTTGATTTGGTAGTGTATGATATTTGTATTGTTTGTATTATGATATGTTGGCAATATTTTGAGAGGATATTTAATTTGCTATGATTGTTTTCTTTCTCGGATGTTAGCTATTTCCTGTTTCTGTGACATTTTTACGTTTGTTTGTGAGGTTAACCCGCGACTTACTGGGGGGGGGGCTATTTTTGCCCCTCTCCTCTTTTTTGTTGTTGCAATAACTCCTAAACCAACGCCAATATCGTCACCAATCTTGCAGTACCTTCTCTCACATCAATTCTACATATGTTGGCCAAAGAACAAAACTGAGGTTATGATAGGTCAACCGGAAATGACGTCAGAGTGACGTCATGTTCTTCGGTTTTTGTTGCAAAATAATGGTTTCCGGAAAACGCAGTCAAATATACAATGTTTGAGATAAATTCAATTATCTTAAATGAAATTACTGCAATAGACTGGTCTATGAAACTGCAATCTCGAATTTTTGATTTTTTTGATTTTTTTAAAGAAATCCAAATACATTTTATTTTAACAAAATTTTCAACAAAAATCAAAATTATACAAAAAACGGATTATATGTTATTGAGACGTGTTCGGTGAATATGTGTACCAAATTTGAAGTCGATATCTTTACAAATGACGGACTTATGACCTTTAAATGACAAAAATCGACCACCTCTCACTGGTCTCACTAAGCATGGAAAATGCATTTCCGTTTTTACTTTTTACTTCTAATTATATGGAACAAACAATTTTCTAGTGTCATTTTTCGGGTTCTAGACGAAAAAATACCATACACATGTGTTACAAAGCCTAATGACCGTAATCTGCAGTTTGATCTCGTGACCACGGATGACTTTGACCTGACCCAAGGTCATAAACAGGTTAGAATGGTACTTAGAAGTGTCAGACACACTAATCATACCAATTTATTGACAGCTTTTGCGTTTAATATCGCAACTTTGCGCGACAATTACATCCATCGAGACCTTTTGACACGGTCAAACATTTTGTACTTCACCTGACCTGTGATGTCATCGGTGACCCCGAGGTCAACAATATTATGTTTCCCTCGATAAATTTCCAAGGGCTATCGAATACCGTTTTAGTTTTTACAATAGGTTCAGTAGTTCCGTAGATCCGAGGGGGGGAATAATCTATTCCCCCAGTAACTCGCGTTGTGAAATATACCCCAGTAACTCGCGGGTTAAATGGACTTTATCGGTAGTCATCTTTTTTGTTCAATGGCGTGGACTATTATCGTTCATCGGAATGTCCATCTAAAATTCAGAATATTTTTTCACACAATTAAATATAATTATAAAAGGAAGACAAAATAGCATATAACGGAATGGAGAAAGAAAGAGTGTAACCTAGGCGTAGAGCGATGACATCAATGATCCATAAGTGATTGCCATTAGTTTTGTTTGGTTCGGATAAGGCCACTTCGGTCCGCTCGGACCATTGCGCAGCCATGGGATGAATAAAAAGGGTCGAAATGGAACTCCGACCAGGCAAGTCAATGGACCATTCCTCGCTGGGCGAAGCTGCGAGGAGGGCCCAAGCCATGGCCAAAGCAAGGCGGCCACCACTCCCGGGGGGAGTCAGTTCAGGCCACCACATGCCCGGTGGCCAGCAACCACCAGACCCGGGTTAACGTGGGCGTGTCCTATCCTGTGAGAACTGGGACATGTCCTGACAACTGGGACATGTCATGTGAAAACTGGGACATGTCCTGTGACAACTGGGACATGTCCTGTGACAACTAGGGCATGTCCTGACAACTGGGACATGTCCTGTGACAACTGGGACATGTCCTGTGACAACTAGGACATGTCCTGTGACAACTAGGACATGTCCTGGCAACTGGGACATGTCCTGGCAACTGGGACATGTCCTGGCAACTGGGACATGTCCTGACAACTGGGACATGTCCTGTGACACCTGGGACATGTCCTGTGACAACTGCGACATGTCCTGTGAGAACTGGGACATGTCCTGTGAGAACTGGGACATGCCATGTGACAACTGGGACATGTCCTGTGACAACTGGGACATGTCCTGTGACAACTGGGACATGTCCTGTGACAACTGGGACATGTCCTGTGGCAACTGGGACATGTCCTGTGAAAACTGAGACATGTCCTGTGACAACTGGGACATGTCCTGTGACAACTGAGACATGTCCTGTGACAACTGGGACATGTCCTGTGACAACTGGGACATGTCCTGTGACAACTGGGACATGTCCTGTGACAACTGGGACATGTCCTGTGACAACTGGGACATGTCCTGTGACAACTCGGACATGTCCTGTGACAACTGGGACATGTCCTGTGACAACTGGGACATGTCCTGTGACAACTGGGACATGTCCTGTGACAACTGGGACATGTCCTGTGACAGAGGATGGAGGACCGGCAGTCGAGAGGATAAAAGGATCTCAAACATCAATACCGAAGTGTCGTACAGCACTGTGACCTTGAATCATCTGCATACTTACAACAATCACCTGCATACTCCTACTTACAACAATCACCTGCATACTCCTACTTACAACAATCACCTGCATACTCCTACTTACAACAATCACCTGCATACTCCTACTTACAACAATCACCTGCATACTCCTACTTACAACAATCACCTGCATACTCCTACTTACAACAATCACCTGCATACTCCTACTTACAACTTGGCTACTTTATCACGACTGCCTGTGTGAGAAACCGCAGTGAGGAGCGCACTCCTCTCTACTACTCCCAACAAAGCATGCGGGACCGACAATATCAGTGCCCGTGTGATAGTGGAGTGCGCTGAGGAGCTGGTGGTGCCTATCACCAAGATCTGCACTGCGTCTGTAAATTCTGGTGTCTTCCCGACTAGATGGAAGCAGGTGAACATAATCCTTATTTTCAAAAATGGCGACAAAAAGTTAGCCCAAAAATACCGATCCGTGTACTTGCTCAGTCTCTTCGGGAAGACACTGGAACGTGTGGTGTACGATACGCTTTTTCGCCACGTCTCGCCTGTTTTATGCGACGAGCAGCATGGTTGTATTATCAAGCGCTCATGTACATGTAGCGCTCGTACATCATGTAACCTTGCCACGTATCTAAAGCATGCGTGCGAGGCCATATCGGACGGGTACCAGACAGACGTCATTTACACTGACTATTCGGCCGCATTCCAAAGCGTAAATCACACGCTCATCATCCACAAAATTGAAAAGTCGTACAACGTTACTGACCGCGCTCTTCAGTGGATTTTCTCGTACCTTCCGATAGGCGCCAGAGGGTCATCGTTAACGGAAAAACATCCAATTTGAAACTTGTCTCATCCCGAGTGCCGAAAGGCTCGATTTTGGCACCTCTCGTTTTCTCTATCTTCATTAACCCGCGCGGCGCTGGGTTCTCCAGCCGAACGCCCGGCGCTGGGGGGGGGGGGGGGGTAACTTTGCCCCCCCCCCCTCCTTCGTATCTTCCGAACCAATAACCTCAGCGAGACGCGCAAGGCGGCGATCGACACGTCTCAGTGAGGATAATCTAACGCGTACACACATTTAAAAAAAGGTCACATGTCGGGTCACGGTCAGTTCAAGTGCCAAATTTAAGTATATGGGTTTTTGGGCTATACTTTCCATCCATAGCCTTAGATTGCGAATATTATGTAATAAAGTGCTCTGAAATGTATAATGCATCTCCCGCGTAAGTAAAAGTGAAATTGTAAAAAAGTCAAGGACAAGGTCAGGTCACAAAAGGTCACAGGTCTACGAAAGCCATGCGACACATGTTGTATGGGTTATTTGACGCGTAAAATTCGATAGTAGCAGCCATTTCCACAGCCTGACCCCATAAAATGGCCTTCAGGTCAAGGTCAGTAGTGGTGGAATTTATTTGTCTGTATCTGGTCAGTAAAAGCCAAACAACGTAATTAAAAAAATGACGTCATGAGTTACTTATACTTAGAGCGCCATAATTCAGTCAAAAATAAATATATTGCTTTGAAATTTGATTTGGGCATCGTCCATACTCGTTTCTCTTATATATCTTCCAGGTTTTTGAAAACCTTCAAAAAAACTTTTTTTAAAAAATTCTTCAAAAAAAATCTGTTTTTGCATTTTGGGGACCAAAAACCAAAAATTATGAAAATCCGAGATAGCCATTTGGAATACAATGTTATTGTTTTCTTTTGACGCTTTTGAATTGCAATATTCTTCAAAACTCTATTTTCTACGATTTTTTTCTCTCAAACATTTAACATTTGTTCACCAAAAATGACAAGACTTTGTAATTTTTGAAAAAAAACGTTATTATCTCCCACAATTCTTCACCAATTTCAATACAATTTTGGCATCGGAGATATATTGAATTCAGTATTAGGTACCGAAAGTTTCACTTCGATATCGATCTTAGTTTTCCAGTTATTGAGAAAATCCTGGAGGGGGGGTAAAATTGACAACCCCACCCCTGCGCCGCGCGGGTCAACGATCTGCCCCGGCACATCCAGTCAACCTGTCGCAGACGCAGACGACGTCAAGATTTTCCGCAAAATTGAATCCCCGTCTGATGTTAAACTGCTCCAGGATGATTTGGATCGTCTCTGAGCGTGGTCCAGAAGATGGGGCCTAAAATTAGATCCAGTTAAGTACAAATCATGTACTATGACCCTCAGGCGCGCACCAGTCCAAACCAGCTATTTCATTTATACATCTCAGCTCCAGCAAGTTGGTGAGATCGGAGACTTGGGCGTAACACCATGGATACTGAATTTACTTTTATGGCGCATATCAGTGATGTTATTAAACGAGCGAACCGATCGCTCGGAATTCGTATTCGGTCTTTTCCGACAGGTTCTACGAACAGTTCAAAATATGGCCGCACGGCTCTACTTGCCGCCTACTTTGCCAGTGTACGCTCAATCCTGGAGTACGCGAGTGTAATCTGGGCTGGTGCGGCCGATTCCCACACGGTGCGGGTCGATCGGGTTCAGCACAAGTTCCTGATGTGGCTATCACATCACACTTCTTCCGGATCCGCACCTTCACTACCCTACACAGACCTCTGCCACCACTTCAAAGTTCCATCTCTATCCGCCCGGAGAGTACACCACAATCTGCTCTGTCTCAGAAACATCATATCCACAAAGCTGGGCACACCACTCCTTCTTGAAAACTTTGCTCTATATGTGCCCGCCCGATACCAAAACCTCTTTTACGAACCGCGGGCAAGAGTTAGCAGTGTGCTGCGTGGAATGTTTTGCCGTTTTCTCAAGGTCACAAAGCTGTATTAACCCGGCATTCACTGGGGTCTCAACAGAGCGCCATTGACTGGGGGGAGGGGGAGGTGGCGTTAAACGTCCTCTGCTTATCTTCCGAACCAATGATCGCAGCGAGACGCACAAGGGAGCAATCAAAAGCTCTTAATGATAAATATCTAAAGCATACTCAAAATTGTCAAAGTGAGGTCAAATGGCAGGTCACCGTCAGGTCAAAGGTCAAAATCGACGTATTTGAGTTTATGAGCCATACTATCCATCCAAAGGCTTCGATTACGACCATAATCACCCAAAATGCTGCCAAAGGTATAATAAACATCCCACATGAGATAAATTGAGGTTGTTGGCCAAGGTCAAGGTCAAGATCAGGTCACAAAAGGTCACTATGCTCAAAATATCTACGAAAGTCATGCAACACATGTTTTATGAGTTAATTTCCACGTATAATTCGATAGTGATAGTGATTTACCACCTGAATTCATTTACTTGAAGTTAATGTCAAGTTCAGGTTAAGTTCAGGTCACTGAAGGTCAAACATTTTAATTGATAAATCTAATTACAAAAGGCATGTTTCCAGACCAGTTTTGTCTCAGAGAAATACAGTGGTGTCATTTATTTGTCCGTATCTGGTCAATAAAAGCCAAAACATGCAATTTGTAAATATGACGTCATCAGTTACCCATACTTTATTTAGATGCCATAAGTCAGTCAAAAATGGTTATATCATTCTGAAATTTGGTATGGTAGTTTTCCATATGTGGTTCTCTGACATATATTCCGGCTTTTTGATTTTTTTAAAGAAAAAAATGAATTTGTGGGCATTTGCTCCCCAAAAAAAAGTGTTTTGACTTTTTGGGGGTTAAAAAAAAATGTACAATACCGAGATAAGCATGTTGTATCCCTTGCCATTTTATAGCTGTTGATGTTTTTGGATCGCGTTTTGCTCAAAATATGGTATTTGTATGGTCTGTTACATTTTAGCTGATTTCGGTGTAAAACTCGTGTGTAGTGACGTCACTAAATTTGATTTAACTCGAAACTTTCGACGATTTTTTCCCTTCTTCACAGAATACGTAAACGTGATTCAGAAGAAGGTACCCGAAGTTTTACGTTGATAGCGCTATTGGTTTTCGAGCTCTTACGAAAATTTATCAGTGGTGGGGGGCGTTAAACGCCCCCCCCCCCCCCCCCCATTCAATGGCGGGATAACCGTGAGGTGACCACAGACGTTTTTAGCGACAGTCTAAGCTCGTACAGATGGCATGTGATACGATGCGTGGCAAACCCTCATACATAGGCACCTTCAACATATTGTACGATTGTATCACCTAATCCTCCATTGTAAATAACATCTAGTAAATACTTCACCGTGTTCAATGTTCGTTTTTATTTTTATTTTATGTTGATTTTTATTACTATTTTTTGCATATTTGTGTTACTATTTTATGAATATTTTTGTTCTTCTATATTATATATATTTGTATTATTAGTTTTACTTTTATTTCTGGTTATATTTTACTTGTTGACTTCACCGGTCAGTGGGTGCTGTTGCCCATTGGTGATATGAGTGAATACATAAATAAAATAAAATAAAATAAATAAAATACTTTCCCTGTTTTACACTACCATATAGCCGTTTAACACTATGAACCTGTATCCCTACTGACTATCTCTGTTCCTGCAGTACAATAATGCCGTATAACACTATGGTATTGTATTTTTGGAAGCCGGATGCTGTGACTGAGCATGGTAAGAATATAAAGAGATATTAAAATTAACCTGATGCTCATTGATAATTCAAAAAGATAAAACAAAGCTAAGCCTGAAAAAAAAAATTGTGCACGGCACTTCATCAGATAACAGTAATTACAAAATGCACCTCGGAAAAACAGGTTGTTTGTGTCGTGGCGGCTGTTTTTTCCGAGGTGCATTTTGTAATTACTGTTATCTGATGAAGTGCCGTGCACAAAATATTATTTAATTCTTAACTTTGTTTTATCTTTTTGAATTACCCATGAGCATCAGGCTAATTTTAATCTTTCTTTATATGGTATTGTATCCCCTCACTTCTGCTAACCACCCTTGTTTCTACAGTGCAATAATGCCGTATAACACTATGGTCTTCCATCCCCTGCTAACCACCCTTGTTTCTACAGTGCAATATTGCCGTATAACACTATGGTCTTCCATCCCCTGCTAACCACCCTTGTTTCTACAGTGCAATAATGCCGTATAACACTATGGTCTTCTATCCCCTGCTAACCACCCTTGTTTCTACAGTGCAATAATGCCGTATAACACTATGGTCTTCCATCCCCTGCTAACCACCCTTGTTTCTACAGTGCAATATTGCCGTATAACACTATGGTCTTCCATCCCCTGCTAACCACCCTTGTTTCTACAGTGCAATAATGCCGTATAACACTATGGTCTTCTATCCCCTGCTAACCACCCTTGTTTCTACAGTGCAATAATGCCGTATAACACTATGGTCTTCCATCCCCTGCTAACCACCCTTGTTTCTACAGTGCAATAATACCGTATAACACTATGGTCTTCCATCCCCTGCTAACCATCCTTGTTTCTGCAGTACCATAATGCCGTATAACGTTCCTGTTCTGTCCCTCCATCCGATGCTGACCATCCGTGGGGCTACAGGGGCCTCTGTGTCATCGCAGGGCAGGGGGAGAGGGACCGCTGAAGCTCGGTCGCGGGCCGGACCTCGACCTATAGCCGTCACAGCCGTCACCGGTGTCACCGCGTCACGGGTGTGACGCCCACGCCGCTACTGTCCACATAAAACGGCCCCCAGACGGCCAACAATCGCAGTCCCTGCCAGCTCGGCTCCGCACTCGCAGTCAGCAGCGCCGACACGATGATGCGCCTCGCCCTCGCCCTCCTGCTGGCGGCCTCGGCCTCCGGCAGCCTCATGTACCCCCGCAACGGCTGCGGCTGCCTCCGCAACCCGGTGGCCGCCCAGCTGACGGGCACCGAGATGACCCATCTGCGCGGCTACGTCCAGCAGCGCGGCGTCAAGCACTACCAAGTCCTCAGCGACTACGCACTCCAGGCCATCTTCCGCTTCAACCTGATCAACAACTTCCCGGACGTGGTGCCGTCGTCGCGCTCCGGCGTCCTCCAGGTGATCTCGGAGTCGCTGAACCAGCTGACGGACAAGATCGTGCCCAGCAAGCCACGCTGCGGCAAAATCGTCGGCTATCTTCAGGAGTCGGTACCCGAGCTGGCGTCCGGAAGCGTCAACATCGACCTGCACGCGCTGGTGGCGTCAGCCTCCGTCGTTCTGCACCAGCGCGGTGTCATCGTGAGCCTCGACCAGCTCAACATCCTGCTGAAGACGGGACTGTCGGGCTACCTCCAGTCCAACGCGTACCAGGTGAGGAGGGCACAGGGGCAGCATCGGGAGTCATCGGGTGTTCCATAGGGTCTTCGTGAAATGGCTGCTAGGACGAAGCTATAAGGAGGTGAGATAGAAGGAGCCAAAGGGGAGTTGGTATGGGATATTTGGAATTTGACATAACATTTGATACGATGGTCAACAATGGGATTGCATCACAGATATGTCAAAGATATGCCAGTTGATGCCTTCAATATCTGTCCGATTGAATACCCGAATGTCATGGATATTCAGAATTCCCATAGCTCTTAACAAAACTGGTCTCAGTATTGTGGTCAATCACCTATCAATAACTCGTAGCTTTAATGATCCACATCAAACGTATTCAACGCAAGCTGAAAAGTGGGACATTCTTTGAGGTTTACCAAACCGAAGTCTTGCTTCAAAGCGTTGTTTACCTGCGCTGGCGTGGCAGCCAACGATGACCTCCGACAGTTTGGAGTTGTACAACTTTCGCAGCCGACGGCTTGGACAATTTCGGCGTCAAACTGTCACTCCGCGAGCTTGAATCAAACTGTCTAAGAGTCAAACGCTTCTCAGGGTCATAGCGGCAGCGGTCACAGGGGCAGCCGCACTGCGTCGACAGCGGCGACAAAAACATTGGCATCTTCCTCCAGTGGCTGCTCAAAGCAGAATGCATGAGGAGGCAAAGACCTGCGCAGTTTGGTCTTTGATGACTCTACTTTTCTTCAGCTCTGCAATGCCTAATTGATATTCCAAATTAATAATGACCTGCCATGGCTCATTTATCCTTTCCCCCATGAGACAATTCTTCGTAGACCATTGCCCTATCATCAAATCAAAATCAATTCCATCACATTGCGTGACATTACGCGGTTGACTTTGCTTCAGACTAGTTCTTCTTCAGTTCTTCAGTTTTTCAACCTAGCTAGCTGTCTGATGAATGTGTGCCTCTGTTTTCAGTCGAGCTACAGCACTCTTGTGCAGTTGATCGCTGCCCTCGACCATATCGACCACAATCTGCCGAACATTCTGGATCAGGATTCGCTCATCGTCGTGCGCCACGCTCTGGAGAAGCGCTTCAACCTGGACAGCGAGATCTTCGACCAGCGCTACAAGCTGGCCATCAAGGTAGCAACTCCAACAGATGTCATGGGGATTTTTGGGATTGTTAGGATTATATAGGGTTATTATGATTATATATGATTATTTTTAACTGGATGGTTATATTATATTATTATGATTATATATGATTATTTTTAACTTTATTATATATGATTATTAAAATTAGGATAGGATCTCAAGAGGTCAGGGTACACGATGATTCGGAATTGTTCATGAAATACATGTGTATATACACGATGTCTACAGTATTGTGGTCCAATATCTACATGTATATAGTTACATCTACATATAGATACAAAAAGTACATCGCGATGATATCTACACGTTTTGAAGTAGTTCTTCTGGCCATTTACAAGGATGTATCGCTCAATGTAACTTGCACTTGTTGCTGCCTTAATTTTTCGCTTTCTTAAAACTCGATACTTACTACCGGTAAGAGTGCACACTCGGATGATCATCCGAGACACTGTCGCGATTGCTGACCTGTCCCTCGTCTCCAAGGCTTTCGAGGCTAACAAGGGGCGCATCCTGGACAGCATCAACTCGGTGGCGTTCCGCGGGCCTCACTACGAGGTCACCATCCAGGTGGTGATCAAGGCGATGGTCCAAATCTTCCCGGGCGTCCACACCGGCACCCTGCGCAAGGTCCTCAACATCCTGCAGCTAACTAACTCGTGAGTTATAACACAGCGGATAGGGAGGCTGAAGGAAAGGGCGGGATCAGTCACTACGCCCAAGGGGAGATGGATGCTTGCAGCAAAGGATAAACTAGTTTACGGCAAGAGACGGCGAAGTTAATCCTCGCCCTACGGGGGGGGGGGCCTGACACCCCCCCTGAGGTTTTTCATGAATAACTTTTTACACATGCAGTGCATCTTGCTAAAATTTTCAGTAGCTGAGTTTACAGCAATTATACGTAGGCTGTAAAAAAAAATTGAAATTGGTTGAGAAATTTGGGAAATAATGACGTTTTGATGACGTCATGTTGGTAAAAAATAGAAATATTTGAAAAATCGTAGAAAATAGAGTTTTAAAGCAAATTGCAAACGCAATTCACCAAAGATACAAAATGGCATTTTCCTTAAAATGGCAATCTCAGATTTTCAAAGCTTTGCTTTTTTAATCCCTAAAATTTTTTAAAACTTATTTTTTGGGGAAAAATCCCACAAAATCAAAATTTTCAACGTTATGAAAAAACGGAATATATGTGATTGAACTGAGTATGGACAATACCCATACCAAATTTAAAAGCAATATCTTCATTTTAACTGGATGATGACTGATGGCTCCCTAAGTGTAAGAAACTGATGACGTCATTTTAAAAATAACTTTTTGACTTTTTTGGACAAGATACGAACAAATAATTACCTTTTCTGTATCTTTGAGCCAAAACTGGTCTAGGAACATGCCTTTTTATTTACATTTATCAATTTCTAATTTTGAGGTTTTCTGAAGAGCAAAATCGCTGTTCTGGACGTGGTAAATCCGAGGTCATTCATTTGACCTGGAAGGTCATCCGTTGACCTGAAACCTCAAAATCGCATACTGTTAGATTCCTCCCATGACAGGCAACATGCTGGTACTCACCGAATTGCTCGAAGTTGCTTGGTTTGGAAGTTAACATATATATATATGTCAGCCCCCCCGTAGGGTGAAGGTGAAAAAGCTCCCGTAGGGCGAGGGTTTATCCAAATTAAATGACCTCACTTGGAAGTATACTATGCTTATATACATTCTGTTTTCTTTGAATTCACCTGATATTCATCTTTTGGAAATATGTTCAAAATATATGATCGTCATACCTGTCACCCAACGTTACGAATATACATATATGTATCAGGTAGTATTTAATATCCTTCTGGCCGCAACAAAAACAATATATATATATATA
This sequence comes from Chirona hameri, assembly GCA_036785665.1. NCBI lineage: Eukaryota > Metazoa > Arthropoda > Thecostraca > Balanomorpha > Balanidae > Chirona > Chirona hameri. Next base: position 61,705 of record JAXIVJ010006909.1, read on the forward strand.
TATATATATATATATATATATATATATATATATATATATATATATATATATATATATATATATATATATATATATATATATATATATATATATATATATATATATATATATATATATATATATATATATATATATATATATATATATATATATATATATATATATATATATATATATATATATATATATATATATAATATATATATATATATATATATATATATATTATATATATATATATATATATATATATATATATATATATATATATATATATATATATATATATATATATATATATATATATATATATATATATATATATATATATATATATATATATATATATATATATATATATATATATATATATATATATATATATATATATATATATATATATATATATATATATATATATATATATATATATATATATATATATATATATATATATATATATATATATATATATATATATATATATATATATATATATATATATATATATATATATATATATATATATATATATATATATATATATATATATATATATATATATATATATATATATATATATATATATATATATATATATATATATATATATATATAATATATATATATATATATATATATATATATATATATATATATATATATATATATATATATATATATATATATATATATATATATATATATATATATATATATATATATATATATATATATATATATATATATATATATATATATATATATATATATATATATATATATATATATATATATATATATATATATATATATATATATATATATATATATATATATATATATATATATATATATATATATATATATATATATATATATATATATATATATATATATATATATATATATATATATATATATATATATATATATATATATATATATATATATATATATATATATATATATATATATATATATATATATATATATATATATATATACATATATATATATATATACATATATATATATATATATATATATATATATATATATATATATATATATATATATATATATATATATATATATATGTATATATATATATATATATATATATATATATATATATATATATATATATATATATATATATATATATATATATATATATAATATATATATATATATATATATATATATATATATATATATATATATATATATATATATATATATATATATATATATATTTATATAAGCCAAATTAAAGCCAAAATAAATATATATAACCAAATTTCAAGACAACTTTGAAGGTGACCTTTACCTTTAAGCTCAACTATGTATACTGTAAGACATATCGTTATAACAATAGCTACAAAGTCCTTTTTATCCCTGTCAAATAATGACGAAATATGGAGGACCCGAAGGATAGCAAGTACCCTCATCCCTCCTTTTCACTGCCCCCTCTGACCACCCCCTTCTGTCCTCCCCCCGCTCTGTTCCGGCACATGCCGACGACCTTTTCAGTAACGCGGACCTCTGTTCGCCCTCTGCGCTCCGTCTGATGTGAGCTCACCTCACTGACATTTCCCTCCCTCCGACAGTGGCGGCGGCAAGGGCACCCCCAGGGACCTGCTTGCCATGATCACCATCCCCAAACTGGACGCCAGCCTGCGCACCATCAGCGAAGTCTTCGCGAACCGGGTCTATCTGAAGCTGCCGGTGTACCACAAGGGCCTGACGATCGTCCAGATCCGCGAGTCCTACTCGCTCTTCATCATTGGCCTGGCGTCCCAGGGCATCCAGCCGCTGGAGCTGCAGGCTACTTACGAAGCCTTCGTCTGGCACACACAGAGGTTCTTCCTGGGCACCCGCCTGTACACGGTTGAGGCGTACTTGCTATATGTCATTCGTGTGGTGGTGCCGGCAATCCACGCGGTTCCTCGGTCTTCCGTCTGTACATCTTCGACAGCTCGGTCGTTATCAACAACATCCTGGTGCCGGAGCCATTGACGAGCATCTACAAGGAGGGCCGCGACAC
>JAXIVJ010006910.1:2500-12500 GCA_036785665.1 Chirona hameri
GACACAGACACAGACACAGACACAGACACAGACACAGACACAGACACAGACACAGACACAGACACAGACACAGACACAGACACAGACACAGACACAGACACAGACACAGACACAGACACAGACACAGACACAGACACAGACACAGACACAGACACAGACACAGACACAGACACAGACACAGACACAGACACAGACACAGACACAGACACAGACACAGACACAGACACAGACACAGACACAGACACAGACACAGACACAGACACAGACACAGACACAGACACAGACACAGACACAGACACAGACACAGACACAGACACAGACACAGACACAGACACAGACACAGACACAGACACAGACACAGACACAGACACAGACACAGACACAGACACAGACACAGACACAGACACAGACACAGACACAGACACAGACACAGACACAGACACAGACACAGACACAGACACAGACACAGACACAGACACAGACACAGACACAGACACAGACACAGACACAGACACAGACACAGACACAGACACAGACACAGACACAGCCACAGCCACAGCCACAGCCACAGCCACAGCCACAGCCACAGCCACAGCCACAGCCACAGCCACAGCCACAGCCACAGCCACAGCCACAGCCACAGCCACAGCCACAGCCACAGCCACAGCCACAGCCACAGCCACAGCCACAGCCACAGCCACAGCCACAGCCACAGCCACAGCCACAGCCACAGCCACAGCCACAGCCACAGCCACAGCCACAGCCACAGCCACAGCCACAGCCACAGCCACAGCCACAGCCACAGCCACAGCCACAGCCACAGCCACAGACACAGACACAGACACAGACACAGACACAGACACAGACACAGACACAGACACAGACACAGACACAGACACAGACACAGACACAGACACAGACACAGACACAGACACAGACACAGACACAGACACAGACACAGACACAGACACAGACACAGACACAGACACAGACACAGACACAGACACAGACACAGACACAGACACAGACACAGACACAGACACAGACACAGACACAGACACAGACACAGACACAGACACAGACACAGACACAGACACAGACACAGACACAGACACAGACACAGACACAGACACAGACACAGACACAGACACAGACACAGACACAGACACAGACACAGACACAGACACAGACACAGACACAGACACAGACACAGACACAGACACAGACACAGACACAGACACAGACACAGACACAGACACAGACACAGACACAGACACAGACACAGACACAGACACAGACACAGACACAGACACAGACACAGACACAGACACAGACACAGACACAGACACAGACACAGACACAGACACAGACACAGACACAGACACAGACACAGACACAGACACAGACACAGACACAGACACAGACACAGACACAGACACAGACACAGACACAGACACAGACACAGACACAGACACAGACACAGACACAGACACAGACACAGACACAGACACAGACACAGACACAGACACAGACACAGACACAGACACAGACACAGACACAGACACAGACACAGACACAGACACAGACACAGACACAGACACAGCCACAGCCACAGCCACAGCCACAGCCACAGCCACAGCCACAGCCACAGCCACAGCACAGCCACAGCCACAGCCACAGCCACAGCCACAGCACAGCACAGCCACAGCCACAGCCACAGCCACAGCCACAGCCACAGCCACAGCCACAGCCACAGCCACAGCCACAGCCACAGCCACAGCCACAGCCACAGCCACAGCCACAGCCACAGCCACAGCCACAGCCACAGCCACAGCCACAGCCACAGCCACAGCCACAGCCACAGCCACAGCCACAGCCACAGCCACAGCCACAGCCACACAGCCACAGCCACAGCCACAGCCACAGCCACAGCCACAGACACAGACACAGACACAGACACAGACACAGACACAGACACAGACACAGACACAGACACAGACACAGACACAGACACAGACACAGACACAGACACAGACACAGACACAGACACAGACACAGACACAGACACAGACACAGACACAGACACAGACACAGACACAGACACAGACACAGACACAGACACAGACACAGACACAGACACAGACACAGACACAGACACAGACACAGACACAGACACAGACACAGACACAGACACAGACACAGACACAGACACAGACACAGACACAGACACAGACACAGACACAGACACAGACACAGACACAGACACAGACACAGACACAGACACAGACACAGACACAGACACAGACACAGACACAGACACAGACACAGACACAGACACAGACACAGACACAGACACAGACACAGACACAGACACAGACACAGACACAGACACAGACACAGACACAGACACAGACACAGACACAGACACAGACACAGACACAGACACAGACACAGACACAGACACAGACACAGACACAGACACAGACACAGACACAGACACAGACACAGACACAGACACAGACACAGACACAGACACAGACACAGACACAGACACAGACACAGACACAGACACAGACACAGACACAGACACAGACACAGACACAGACACAGACACAGACACAGACACAGACACAGACACAGACACAGACACAGACACAGACACAGACACAGACACAGACACAGACACAGACACAGACACAGACACAGACACAGACACAGACACAGACACAGACACAGACACAGACACAGACACAGACACAGACACAGACACAGACACAGACACAGACACAGACACAGACACAGACACAGACACAGACACAGACACAGACACAGACACAGACACAGACACAGACACAGACACAGACACAGACACACACACACACACACACACACACACACACACACACACACACAGACACAGACACAGACACAGACACACACACACACACACACACACAGACACACACACAGACACACACACAGACACACACACAGACACACACACAGACACACACACAGACACACACACAGACACACACACAGACACACACACAGACACACACACAGACACACACACAGACACACACACAGACACACACACAGACACACACACAGACACACACACAGACACACACACAGACACACACACAGACACACACACAGACACACACACAGACACACACACAGACACACACACAGACACACACACAGACACACACACAGACACACACACAGACACACACACAGACACACACACAGACACACACACAGACACACACACAGACACACACACAGACACACACACAGACACACACACAGACACACACACAGACACACACACAGACACACACACAGACACACACACAGACACACACACAGACACACACACAGACACACACACAGACACACACACAGACACACACACAGACACACACACAGACACACACACAGACACACACACAGACACACACACAGACACACACACAGACACACACACAGACACACACACAGACACACACACAGACACACACACAGACACACACACAGACACACACACAGACACACACACAGACACACACACAGACACACACACAGACACACACACAGACACACACACAGACACACACACAGACACACACACAGACACACACACAGACACACACACAGACACACACACAGACACACACACAGACACACACACAGACACACACACAGACACACACACAGACACACACACAGACACACACACAGACACACACACAGACACACACACAGACACACACACAGACACACACACAGACACACACACAGACACACACACAGACACACACACAGACACACACACAGACACACACACAGACACACACACAGACACACACACACACACACACACACACACACACACACACACACACACACACACACACACACACACACACACACACACACACACACAGACACAGACACAGACACAGACACAGACACAGACACAGACACAGACACAGACACAGACACAGACACAGACACAGACACAGACACAGACACAGACACAGACACAGACACAGACACAGACACAGACACAGACACAGACACAGACACAGACACAGACACAGACACAGACACAGACACAGACACAGACACAGACACAGACACAGACACAGACACAGACACAGACACAGACACAGACACAGACACAGACACACACACAGACACACACACAGACACACACACAGACACACACACAGACACACACACAGACACACACACAGACACACACACAGACACACACACAGACACACACACAGACACACACACAGACACACACACAGACACACACACAGACACACACACAGACACACACACAGACACACACACAGACACACACACAGACACCACACACAGACACACACACAGACACACACACAGACACACACACAGACACACACACAGACACACACACAGCACACACAGACACACACACACACACACACACACACACACACACACACACACACACACACACACACACACACACACACACACACACACACACACACACACACACACCCACACACACACACACACACACACACACACACACACACACACACACACACCCACACACACACACACACACACACACACACACACACACACACACACACACACACACACACACACACACCACACACACACACACACACACACACACACACACACACACACACACACACACACACACACACACACACACACACACACACACACACACACCACACACACACACACACACACACACACACACACACACACACACACACACACACACACACACACACACACACACACACACACACACACACACACACACACACACACACACACACACACACACACACACACACACACACACACACACACACACACACACACACACACACACACACACACACACACACACACACACACACACACACACACACACACACACACACACACACACACACACACACACACACACACACACACACACACACACACACACACACACACACACACACACACACACACACACACACACACACACACACACACACACACACACACACACACACACACACACACACACACACACACACACACACACACACACACACACACACACACACACACACACACACACACACACACACACACACACACACACACACACACACACACACACACACACACACACACACACACACACACACACACACACACACACACACACACACACACACACACACACACACACACACACACACACACACACACACACACACACACACACACCACACACACACACACACACACAACACACACACACACACACACACACACACACACACACACACACACACACACACACACACACACACACACACACACACACACACACACACACACACACACACACACACACACACACACACACACAGACACACACACAGACACACACACAGACACACACACAGACACACACACAGACACACACACAGACACACACAGACACACACACAGACACACACACAGACACACACACAGACACACACACAGACACACAGACACACACACAGACACACACACACACACACACACACACACACACACACAACACACACACACACACACACACACACACCCACACACACACACACCACACACACACACACACACACACACACACACACACACACACCACACACACACACACACACACACACACACACACACACACACACACACACACACACACACACACACACACACACCACACACACACACACACACACCACACACACACACACACACACACACACACACCACACACACACACACACACACACACACACACACACACACACACACACACACACACACACACACACACACACACACACACACACACACACACACACACACACACACACACACACACACCACACACACACACACACACACACACACACCCACACACACACACACACACACACACACACACACACACACACACACACACACACACACACACACCACACACACACACACACACACACACACACACACACACACACACACACCACACACACACACACACACCCACACACACACACACACACACACACACACACACACACACACACACACACACACACACACACACACACACACACACACACACACACACACACACACACACACACACACACACACACACACACACACACACACACACACACACACACACACACACACACACACACACACACACACACACACACACACACACACACCACACACACACACACACACCCACACACACACCACACACACACACACACACACACACACACACACACACACACACACCCACACACACACACACACACACACACACACACACACACACACACACACACACACACACACACACACACACACACACACACACACACACACACACACACACACACACACACACACCACACACACACACACACACACACACACACACACACACACACACACACACACACACACACACACACACACACACACACACACACACACACACACACACACACACACACACACACACACACACACACACACACCACACCACACACACACACACACACACACACACACACACACACACACACACACACACACACACACACACACACACACACACACACACACACACACACACACACACACACACACACACACACACACACACACACACACACACACACACACACACACACACACACACACACACACACACACACACACACACACACACACACACACACACACACACACACACACACACACACACACACACACACACACACACACCACACACACACACACACACACACACACACACACACACACACACACACCACACACACACACACACACACACACACACACACACACACACACACACACACACACACACACACACACACACACACACACACACACACACACACACACACACACACACACACACACACACACACACACACACACACACACACCACACACACACACACACACACACACACACACACACACACACACACACACACACACACACACACACACACACACACACACACACACACACACACACACACACACACACACACACACACCACACACACACACACACACACACACACACACACACACACACACACACACACACACACACACACACACACACACACACACACACACACACACACACACACACACACACACACACACACACACACACACACACACACACACACACACACACACACACACACACACACACACACACACACACACACACCACACACACACACACACACACACACACACACACACACACACACACACACACACACACACACACACACACACACACACACACACACACACACACACACACACACACACACACACACACACACACACACACACACACACACACACACACACACACACACACACACACACACACACACACACACACACACACACACACACACACACACACACACACACACACACACACACACACACACACACACACACACACACACACACACACACACACACACACACACACACACACACACACACACACACACACACACACACACACACACACACACACACACACACACACACACACACACACACACACACACACACACACACACACACACACACACACACACACACACACACACACACCACACACACACACACACACACACACACACACACACACACACACACACACACACACACACACACACACACACACACACACACACACACACACACACACACACACACCACACACACACACACACACACACACACACACACACACACACACACACACACAACACACACACACACACACACACACACACACACACACACACACACACACACACACACACACACACACACACACACACACACACACACACACACACACACACACACACACACACACACACACACACACACACACACACACACACACACACACACACACACACACACACACACACACACACACACACACACACACACACACACACACACACACACACACACACACACACACACACACACACACACACACACACACACACACACACACACACACACACACACACACACACACACACACACACACACACACACACACACACACCACACACACACACACACACACACACACACACACACACCACACACACACACACACACACACACACACACACACACACACACACACACACACACACACACACACACACACACACACCACACACACACACACACACACACACACACACACACACACACACACACACACACACACACACACACACACACACACACACACACACACACACACACACACACACACACACACACACACACACACACACACACACACACACACACCACACACACACACACACACACACACACACACACACACACACACACACACACACACACACACACACACACACACACACACACACACACACACACACACACACACACACACACACACACACACCACACACACACACACACACACACACACACACACACACACACACACACACACACACACACACACACACACACACACACACACACACACACACACACACACACACACACACACACACACACACACACACACACACACACACACACACACACACACACACACACACACACACACACACACACACACACACACACACACACACACACACACACACACACACCACACACACACACACACACACACACACACACACACACACACACACACACACACACACACACACACACACACACACACACACACACACACACACACACACACACACACACACACACACACACACACACACACACACACACACACACACACACACACACACACACACACACACACACACACACACACACACACACACACACACACACACACACACACACACACACACACACACACACACACACACACACACACACACACACACACACACACACACACACACACACACCACACACACACACACACACACACACACACACACACACACACACACACACACACACACACACACACACACACACACACACACACACACACACCACACACACACACACACACACACACACACACACACACACACACACACACACACACACACACACACACACACACACACACACACACACACCACACACACACACACACACACACACACACACACACACACACACACACACACACACACACACACACACACACACCACACACACACACACACACACACACACACACACACACACACACACACACACACACACACACACACACACACACACACACACACACACACACACACACACACACACACACACACACACACACACACACACACACACACACACACACACACACACACACACACACACACACACACACACACACACACACACACACACACACACACACACACACACACACACACACACACACACACACACACACACCACACACACACACACACACACACACACACACACACACACACACACACACACACACACACACACACACACACACACACACACACACACACACACACACACACACACACACACACACACACACACACACACACACACACACACACACACACACACACACACACACACACACACACACACACACACACACACACACACACACACACACACACACACACACACACACACACACACACACACACACACACACACACACACACACACACACACACACACACACACACACACACACACACACACACACACACACACACACACACACACACACACACACACACACACACACACA